>JAOWBG010177617.1:0-10395 GCA_028566255.1 Geranium maculatum
GTCTAAATTAGTTTGAATTAGAAATTAAGCCCAAAAAATTAGGTTTACAAAAAGCCCTAATTGTAATTACAGAACCATGCCCAATTTTTGTAAATCGACGGTGACAAATTATGTAGTAAGGAGTAGATGAAAAATAGAAGTTACTTGCAAGAAAGAGCAGCGCGAGTGAGTGAACTCAATTGGTGGAGAGCCAAGAAATCAGTTGCCTTGTGATGAACGATTATGAAAGAGACTGCGAGAAGAGCAAGTGAATTGAAAAGAAAAGAAAACTATTCTATTTAGGTTTGTAGAAGAATGTTTAAGAAAGAGAGATGACTTAGTTGGGAGGGCGTGTGTGTGTTGTTAGTGCGTGGTGTGTGCATGTGTAGTGTGTGGTGTGGCACGCCAAGAGTTCAAGACAATGACATCATCTTGAACCGGTTCGGTTCTGAACCTGTTAACGGGCGATTTTGCATTGTCAGGACTGGATTAATTCGATATCTACTGTTAACTGGCGGTTCTGGATTGTCTGATATCTACAGTTCTCGGGTTTTCCAGTCTAAATCTGGTTCAAATTCAGTATTGGGTAAAAAATACCACCCCTATATACATCGGAGATAAAGGTTGTGTGTCTTTGTTACCACGTGAACATTAATTTTGTATATTCAGATTATTTACTTAATGTTTACCTAGCAAATATAGGAAAAGAAAAAAAGTTACCGTACAAATGACATCTGTTAGAAAATTTGAAAAATAGTAGAGGGTATTTTAGTATTTTTATGATAAAACTAACTCTGTTAGTGACGGGACAAAAATGAAAAATCGGGTGAACGAAACTGAAAAATTTAAACTTAAATGTATCAAAATTAGAAATAGTATCTTTTGAGTGTATCACTCCGTCATTTTCCTTGGAAAAAAAATTGAAGAGAGAACATATCCTAGAAAGACAATAGAGGTGAGGGATAATGATGATAATTTTTTAATATTCCTTTTCTAGTACCATCTAGCCATTACAAACACATCACTACCGAGTTTAGAACTTCCTAACTAATGGGTTTGGGTCATTCCACATACCACAAATATCTGATTAATATGCTTTAGCTTTTATGTATTTATTTTGATGTACATGTGTTAATTAATAAGAGAATATGATGATTATTGACAAGTTCAGGATTAAAATTGATTAAATACTATTCATTTTGTCTTATATATATACACAAAACGAATTTTACTAAGTTCTAGAAACTTGAAACCCTATTTGTAGGCTCGAACGTAACATGGGAACCGATTTGAACCGGGCTCACATTATACATTTTGTACTAAAATTTTCAGATATACATGTTTGACATTCGAAGTGCAGTGATAGACCACCCTCATGTATTGCTGTTGTTTTCTTCACATACAAAACCACCACAAATTTGGTGTTACGGTTAAATTGCATTAAGAGTCAGACTTGGGTACAATGACCATATTTAACAAGAAAATGTGATGTTGCTTGAAGAATCACAGGCTTATGTATGTTATGTTGTTGAACAACCAAGTTTGAAGCTGCGAACCTTTATCCTTCCATTCAAGGCAAGGGCCAATACATCATGCTCTTCCACATACCACAGCTCCGTGCCTGTTTCATACCATACGCCCACCAATATCATCAATCCATAGAAAAAACCCTCCTAACCAAGTAAACCAATCCATAAATCAACACAAGTTTGTCATCCTCACCTCAGATTCGGAAGATTGTTTTTTATTGGTACAAAAGGACATCAGATACAAGTTCCATTTTACTTTACCAGAGAATACACATCTTTGAACATGACATGGTACAGACGTACAGTAAACTCATACATCATTCACCACGACGGACGCAATGTGAGCCTAACCACTAGGGATGCACGCCACTTAATAATTTTCTAAGAAAATGATATGCAAAAACATGTAAGCCCCCATCTACACATCTGTATGCAAATCTACGTACAAGAGTAGATAAAAATATAATTTATATCATGAGATGGATGATAAATATGAGTAGAATATGCCAACAGTAACATACCTCAAATCCACGGATTTGATTATTTAAGCGATCAACTAGCTCATGGAAGAATTGAAGCTGATCTGTAGCTTTCTGCAGTTCCTGTATAAGCCGATGATCAACCGCATGACAGACTACATACATGATCCAAACACGCAACATCCTCAAATTTGACAAGAGATTGCAAATGCTTTCTTCAACACTTGAATCTAGCCTCAGAGTAGTGAAAGGTCTAATTATCACTAGATATTTATACAAACCATATTAATGCAAAACATTATTTGACAATCAAGTCTTGACTGCAGTTCAAGAATTATTTTGAGTTTCGCTACATTGCTCATTATTTACCATGACTACACCCACAGGTTAGAGTTTACAACATATTTGATGTGTGTTGTGACGCAAAATATTTGGGGATCATAAGCTCAAAAGCAACTGCATCTTGCCGCACCACAATTGGATGGAGCATTGTAAAATCAAAGAAAGAACTTGCACATAATTCATTGTTTTCACCTTTCAGAGAGTGTAAGTAACCATCTCTAGGTAGGTTAATGTGGTGGCAATGACCTGATTTGCAATAGGAGTCCCCGGATGTCACGGTAAAAAATGGGGAAGCCTGCCATTCTGATTTATGAAGATATATTTAATCAGGTCACTCGTAGCAAAAGGTGTATATCTAGGGTAAGAAAACTTCACACTAATAACACTGAAGTCGTTTCCAAATTACTTAGCCGATGCAACTAACATACACGGATATATTTGGTTCACGTCATCTTTGGTGGACTAGACATGATCAATAGTATTTATCTATCTTGTACTTCTTTCAGACCAGCATCAATTCTCACTAATATATACCACAGTCACAACAGCTTATGAAATCCTTGCTGATTGCTGATTGCTGATTGCTGATTGCTGATTGCTGATTGCTGATTGCTGATTGCTGATTGCTGATTGCTGATTGCGGCTTGCAGCTTTATGGATGTATTGTGCATATCTAGTAGCATACTAACCTCAAATAAACAGTTGAATGCAAGTAAAAAAATACATAATACTTAAATATTACCATGGAGGAACCTTTAGGATGACCTAGGAGCCTCACAAATGAAGTGTGCAGAATAGCTGAATCATACTGCAGCAGGCAAATGACTTTACATTACTAATGTTATAAACGCGAGAATGAATGCCAGTGAGATAATTGTAACAGAACAACTGGACAAGGAAAATATAAGCTATCCAAAGTCTCCTAATGATTTTGACTGAGCCAACATGGAGATCATGTCATGAAGGTTTTGATCCATCTTATGTTAGCAAAAATTGCACGAGCCAGATACAACCATCTATTATAATAAAATCAGCAGAATGAAATGAATGTAGTGTCACAAACTTTTTTGTTTGTGTCTGAAGGGAACACATAATAAATCATAAACGTTAGTCAGGGGCTTTAATTGTTTGGGGCTTTTGTAACCTAATATACTTCTTTCCTTACTCTTTTATTCGAGAATGTTACAAAATAACATGAGAAAGAACGTTATGCAATCAGATAGTACTGCAATTGAACCATCATATGTATTGTTGGGTCCTGAAGCCAATCATGTGCTTCTATAGCTACCTTCAAACATTGGTATATTCCTTTTATCCACTGAGAAGGCCAGGCTCTACTGCCTATTTCAACTAGATAATTAATATGGTTGATGATTCATACCAGTTGCTTCTCCGGCGCACGTGGAAGTGCAGTTCTCAGTCTAGAGCGGATTGTTATGGGGTCTGTCCCAGATATTACCTACACAAAGTAACACATAAGTCTGATGGCAACTTGTAACAAATATTTGATTGTGAGATAAAGACTTCATAACAACACTGACAAAGATGGAAGTTCAACGCTGAGGTGAGAGTCTTAAAAGCAAAAAACAATAGATTTAGCTTCAGTCGAAACATGAAATTAAAGACTTTCCCTTTAGTAAGATAGCTACCACTGACCATGTATGGGCCCAAACAATTGTACAATACTATAGAATACGTTAGTGCCTGGTTCAGAAATATGCAATGGGACGATCATATCAAATAATTCAAATACACATATGCTTAGATTCCATTTGCATTGAGAAATAAAGGGAAATTTTTAGAATAATATTTTCTACCCAGAAAGAGGAAAACAAGAAATTGAAAAAGGAGGAAATTAGAATAAGGCTCCGTGAGTTACAAACCACACTCTCAACAGTCCCTGCAATGTGTGAAACATTTGGACAGAGACTACATGAGAGGGAACAGATGGCCTTATGTATGTGGAAACCGAACTAGGTTACTATGATCTTGGGCTACACTACACATAAGGCTTAGTCATTCTGGCTTCCCATACTAAAAGGCCAACCTTATTAGTTGGGCAGACTTATCCAGTACCTGTAGCTTTACCTTTCTATTTTTTATTTGATACGTGACTTTCAATTTCTCAACACTTTTAACAGTTTCCTTCACCATCACTCTGATTTCTTTCATATTTTACAAGATGAGAATCAAAATGGGGTAATGCGAATGACACAGTAAATAAGAAAGTAAAGTATCTAATTTACATACAATAGAAGAATGATTCTTAATCCCATATAAAATTAGTTCAAATGGAACCTAAACTATTTCAACGAACTACCACTCTAAATTGGAGAAAGGGGAGGGTGATTGTGTGCATTAAAGGAATATACTATTCCAAACTCCAAATGTGAACTTACTCAGAGCTTTATAATCTAAAGGATATAATAGTAAACACTACCTAAAGTTTTCTTTTGCAAAAAGGACAATCAGTTTCCTATCCTTCATTACAAAGAAGAGAATGAAATCCTAAATCTTTTGCTATTCAATCCACGTTTCCTTAAAACTTACCTGCATGCTATTTCCTTTCCATTCGAGATTGCCATACAATCTGTAAGTCTGGGAACGTGAACGAGAAAAATGAACACAAAAAGTGAATAGGTTCATGGAAATAACCTGCCAACATCCTAGAAGCACACCTGTGGAAGTTAAAACAACTCTGTCTAGAACAATTTTTAGAGGGCAGAAAGCTGCTGCAACACCTCTAACAGCATTTGCTTCAGCTTCAACCTGGGAAAAAGATAGTAGGTCAAAAGCTGAAACCAATATTGTCATTATAAAAGAGATAAAGGGACATTCAGAACAGCCACAAAGGATAATTACCTCAGGTTCAATAGCAGGAACAGATGAGATATGATGCGAGGCATGAAACATGCTAAAATGGTACAGACTAGAGTTCTGAAACCAGATCACTAGCCAGGAAACAAGTAAGAATAGAAAGCAATGAGGTCATAAATTACTAAATTGTTACTACTAAATGTCACAGCTTATCAAATTTACCATTCAAGTGAACATATGGGGCAAATTATATTTTACCTTTACCAAAATATGGATTAAATACACGCCTTACAGCCTCCCTGCAAAGTGCCGAGCAATTATGAACAGTTGATCATCAAGTTTTCAGGCCTGAATTAATTGAGTTGAAGAAAAAAATTTAACAAAATAAAAATACAGCACATGTGAGCTTTAAACTGAAAGATAAGCCAGAAAATCATATGAAAGAAAATATATGGAACTGCTATTTGGTCATTTTCACTGCACATCCAGGGACATAAAACCACCATGAATGTGTGCACGATTTTAAAATTTCAACTCATCATGATGAATTCTTGATACATGTATATAACTTAAAAACTAAATTATTATGTTCACTGCATCTGGCAAACAAGGGATGTTAGATGACTGATCAAATCTCCTTCACACACTACACAGACTATCAAGGATGACAAACACCTGTTTATCAGCCCCATAGTTTTACAGGCAATGGAAAATACATTCAAGGACATCCTTGTTATGTCAACAAGTAGCTCCAATATTAGCCAAAATTTATTCCATGTCATAGGATGTGTCAAAAAAAGCAACCAACAATCAGGCACTTATCATAAATGAAATGATACAAAGATAAATACAATAAAAAAGATTGAAAGAGTTCACAGATCAGATAGTATCCTAGTTAAATGGTTGAAAAGCATCCAAGTAATATCCTTAAGGCCGTATAAACTCCATAATAAGTTGACAAGCAGTTAGTTAAGGTGTGAGACATTCATAAAACAACAAAACGTATATCCTTACCAAATGGCCGGCATATTGTCAGGATCATTTTCATCAAAGATCATAGATGTCAATGATGTAAAGAAACCATGTGAAATGTTTTTCTAGGATAACGCTGTCCATCTGCTAATCTCAAGTTTTATTTCAGATATCAATGGTGCAAGGGGGAAAAAATTGCTGATGAGTTTAGCAAAAATAGGATGGCGAAAGCAATATGTATTGCGATGCAAGCTTGTAAAACCAAAAGTATGTTGAGGCATAATGGAAAAGAAAAAATATATATTAAATGACATGAGCCACATAACACTAAAGTAAATGCTCACGAAATAGGCACAGAGTATTCTGGGTTCAGATATAAAACATTGGCTCTCACTGGAGGATATGCTCTCTGCAAGCAAGAGGTAAACCATTATTATATCCGAAAAATAGTTCCAAGATGGTGAAAATAGCTATTTCATTGAAAACTTTACCTTCAGTACAGGTGTTACAGATCCATCCTTTATAGTGAAAATATCTGAAAGAGACAATGTCTGGGAAGTTTCACCGTGCTTAAGGAATGCAGCACCATGCTCGTCTAAATCCCTTTCCATTTTATCATAAAGCATTTTCCTTCGTTCTTTACCTGAGATAAGAGGATCTGTTGATAGCGTTCAGAAAATAAGTACCATAACATAAACATGTCTAAAGGTAGGTAGACACTAGAGTGTGGCATCGCATGCTAACAGATTGACACGGTAGTGATAACACAAATACTACTCTCCGTCCCAGATAATACATTTGAAGTTGCATATCACTGTTATTTATACAACCATGAATGTATTGCAGGGCACCAGAAAAACAGTCTTCAGACTAAAATGGTTCTGGCTGTTAAGACGCTAACTTCCATTTTAGGCCGGAACATGTCATGTCATGATGTAACAAATAGATATCATGAACTACAGCCATTTATCAGCTTAAGATGGTTGCAATGGGTACTATAATTTGAACTCTCACATCCATTTTGTACAAATGCTTATATTACATAAGTAAGTTAACATTTTCACTTTCTATATGGTAATTCACTTTCTCTTAAAGGGAAGGTGCACGCTTAGTTGGGAATTGAAACCCATAGTGACAGGAGATTGAACCCTACTACCAAAAACAGTTGGGAAATTTTCAGATACAAAAAATGGGTATTTCAAAGCCAATTTTCATTCAATTACTTTCCCACCCAAAAACTAAAAATCAATATTTTTGCTTTGATTTCTGTGTAACCGAACATGAAAGCGAGAAAAGCAAAAGAATTACCAGAAGAGAGGGGGTGGTTGTGGGATGAATTATGAATGGCCATTTGCAATAAGGTGTAGATCAAGAAGAAAGAAATGAGCCAGATGGGAAGTGCGGCTTTTGATCGGCTCCAGATTGTAGAGGTCCTTGCCATTGTTAACGCATATTCATTGCTCTACTGTAACTGGGGAAAGAAACCTCCCATTGCTCTGCTATATCTTTCCAGGTTTCTTCTGTTCTTCATAATCATTTTGGGCTTTCATTACTGGGCCTCTACTCTAGTGTTCATCACCAATTCTGTTGACAGGCTTCGTGGCTTTTGTTATGGATGACCCCAACAATATGGTCGTAAGTTAGGATTTAATGATCTTATTTTTTAGGGATAACAGGACAGAGTAGTCACTGTTCAATTATTAATTAAAAATTAGGATAATGAGATCACTATACCCAATAATGTTCGTTTTCAAAATAAGTATCTCGACTTTAAAAGTTTTGTTTTAATTATCCCGAGTTTAAATACGCATCATTTAACTCAATGTCGTAATAGAAAAACTGAAAAATTGAACACAAGCTTTGCATGTGACGAATATTTTTGAAATAATTACAAAATGTCTTTACCTGTGTATTGGATCAGTTTATTGTCGTTTGAAGCTTTTATATTCGTTTGAAGTTTGAAGGCAGGCAACACTCGTCCTCGATAGCTTGAAGGGACTCGTTTGAAGCTTGAAGATGGAGAAAGCATAATTTGATTGTGACTGTGGGGTTTCATTGCCGGTACGAATCGCAACGACTAACAAAAATGCATGAAAAAGATTTGTAGGGTGTGGAAGATATTCGGTGAGTTTCAAAATTTTGAAAATCCCAAATTTCTTATTTATTTGAATTTGGTAAGTGATTTATGGGGTTGAAATATGTAATTAGTTATAAAATGCTTTCTTTAATTTTGAATTTCTATGAATTGAGATTTAATTTGGAAACCCTAATATTTTGATTCATGAACCCTAAGTAACCGTGTATTAATTTTTTGGGTAAAGTACAGATAACCACACTCAAGTTTGACGAAAAGATACCTAGCTATATCTATAAAAAAAAATTGGACATCTAGCCCACCGAAATTTCAAAAACGGACAGATAACAAGAACCGCTAATTATTTAGATGGAAAATGTTAATTTTTGAAGTCAAAAGATGAAAATGCCCTTTGTTTGACTTCAAATTTTCAAATCATGACATTTTTGTTTGGGTTTTGAGAGAAGCTCTCAACGGCTTGCATCCGGCCGGCCTCGTCCTCCTCGCCACTGACCGGAGGCTCGCCGTGGTCGTCGCCGGAGATATCGAAAAAACAAAGACGGATCTAAAAACGTAACATTGCCAGAGTTTTTATATTTGTATTGTTCGTGCCTTATTTTAGTTTCTCGGTCTGTTTTTCGAAATTTTTAGTTTCTCTGTGTGCATCGACTCACTTTCTCTCTGGTTTTATGAGAAAGGAACATTTTGGTACAAAATATTGCTCGCAATAAATGCAATTTTCCTAAATAAGATATGATGTGTGATTCTTAGGCGAGGACAGTGTAGCGCAATAGGCGATGAAAATATTCTGATTCGTTCCAGAACATTAAATGTTGTGTTCTTCTTTTGAGCTGCTTAATTTCAGAGGTCTGCTCTTAATTCTATTTTCTTAGTTCTGCAGATAGATATTGCTTTGCTAGTACTAAGTATATGAATTGACACACTTTGCTGTGAAAGCATGACATGACTAATTTTTGTTTTAAGGTCGTTGTCTAATGCTTCAGTGTGTATTATAGGAGGCTCCTTGAGTTGTAAATACTGATGATATTTGAAGGTGTTGGAACTCATTTTGGTTTGTAAAATATGTATATGACAATATTCTAAGTTTCATTTATGTCTGGTTGCTCAACTTTCCCCTCTCTGCCTTTGGGCTCCTCTTCTCATAAACATAAAGTTTATATCAAATTGGTCAAAGAAAACTAATAAGGTTGACACTTAAACTTATAAAAACGAGTTTGCTCGTGAGAAGGAACTCTGTTAATGTTACATTTTTAGGTTCGTCTTTTTTTTTCGATATCTCCGGCGACGACCACGGCGAGCCTCCGGTCAGTAGCGAGTAGGACGAGGTCGGCCCGAGGCAAGCCACTGAGAGCTTCTCCCAAAACCCAAACCAAAAACCCTTAAAACCCAAAAAATAGCATGATTTGAAAATTTAAAGTCAAACCAAGAGCATTTTCGTCGTTTGACTTCAAAAATTAACTTTTTCCATCCAAATAATTAACGGTTCTTGCTATCTGTCTGTTTTTGAAATTTCGGTGGGCTAGGTGTCAACTTTTTTATGAGTATAACTAGGTGTCTTTTCGTCAAACTTAGGTGTGATTATCTGTACTTTACCCTATTTTTTGTGAAATTAGATGAACCAAAGTTCAAGTTTTTTTCATTGGATTGATTCCCCAACATGTTCATTTTGGAAAAGAATTATGCATAAGATTTATCAAGATTGAAGTGTATGGAAGAGACAATTTGGGCTGTTGATGCTATAGTCTGCAAACTTATCATTCTGTTTAGGGAAAATTCCACATAAATCCACCTAGCTTTCCAGGAATCCCACTTATATCCCCTGGAAAAAAAAAGACTGACTGAGAGACCATCTAAGATTCACAATGTTCCACTTACCCAGGATGGAGTAGGATGGAGTTAGTTGTGATGTGAAAAGACGATTTTGCCATCATCCCATCTGTTAAAATCAATATGCAATTAAGGGTAAAATAGTAAATTCATAATTATACCAAAATCAGATGTGAGAGTGGCAAATTTAATGGTTAGTTGAGGGCATTTTGGTCTTTTTGTACAGAATAATAAAAAAATTAAAAAAAATGCAGAGGAGGAGGCCGGAGGAGGAGGCGGAGAGGGCGAGGGAGGTGGTCGGAGGAGGGCGAGGGAGGTCGGAGGGAGGTCGGAGGAGGGCGGGGGAGGTCGGAGG
>JAOWBG010178728.1:0-10371 GCA_028566255.1 Geranium maculatum
CTGTGTGTCTGTGTTTCGATTAGCTTCTAGTGAATGATCTAATTAGCTTGGCTTGGCTTGAATTCGACTTTGTTTAAATTCATGTGTGTCTTATGGTAATTGTTTGATTTGTAAGCGCAATTTGTTATTAACTGTATGAAGACTTTAATGCTGAGCTGATTTGCAGACAAGCCCCTGGTGGAATTGTAATTAACCTTGTTTTGCTCTGGTGTGTATAGAATTACATATTAAACAGTTGCGGTTCAGTTTGGATCTCCTTTTGATTTTATCAACTTGTTTTTCGTCGGTTATTTATTTCTCAGCCTTGAACTTATGCAATTCCATTGTCTTTAATTTCTGCGCATTTGCCAAAAGCTGGGGGAATTGGCAATTGGGGAAAAATTAGAATAAGAAAATAAAGGAATTGTGTGCTTGTACCTTCTGCTTATCTAATAATGCTCAAGGAAATTTGGAACAATTAGTATCGGGTTTTTTTGGGTGCTAAATTATTGTTAATGCAGCTCGAGCCAGTGTCATTAGCTGACATAATAAACTATGCTGCAATCTGTAGCCGCATCATATTTTTGTGTTGTGATTTGTATTTCATTTTCTTGACATATGTGTAACCTCCCATCTTTTGTAACTCGCAGTGAATAATTATCTGGGAATTACCGTATATTAGAAAGTGGGAGTCTATTTTGTTCTTACCAACATCTAGCGTCAACAAAGAAGAACCTGAGAAGATGGCTACAAAGGTGGACCCTGCATTTCAGGGTGTTGGATCAAAGTTGTATCCTTGGCATAATTAATACTTAAATTTTACATCCCTGCAATAGTTTGTATCTTTTCTGTTCAGAGGGAGGTGAATCGTTTATAATATTTACTTCCACATCATGTATTATAATGTGATAATGATCAAATGAGTAAATAATTTTGCTGAATATTGAAATGGTACCACTTTTCATCGGAATAGCGTTTACCTTAACATCTTTACAGAGGAACTGAAATTTGGCGAATTGAGAACTTTGAGCCGGTTCCAGTGCCAAAGTCTGAACATGGAAGGTTCTACATGGGGGATTCTTACATTGTTTTACAGGTATGACAAGTCATTTTCCTCTCACATTTACTATTTTGGAATCTACATCCTCGAATTTCATATGCAAATTCAGCTTATTTTGGAAATTTGTAGGCTACTATACATCACGTTGTAATAGAAAAATAGAAGTATCTGATATGTTGCATTCACAAAGGGCATGGGATGATCATCTTAGAACTATCGTTCTTGTTGACGGATGCTCCTATTACACTCCTTAACATCAAATGTTATTTGCACAAGTAAAAATTATGTATTTGTCCAAGCGGGAATACCATTTCTCTTTGGCATGCCTAGGGATTTCTGAAAAGGCAAACACCTTTGAGGTATACTATATCAAACAAACCCCACTCCTCTGTAAACATCAAAAGTCCATTGATGAGAAGGAAATGTGGAAAGCTTGAATCCAGTCCCTTCCATGATGAATAAACGTGTAGTTGAAATTCTCGAGGAGTTGTACATTTTATATTGATAGTAGCCTCATTAAACTATAACATCTTTCTAGGTATATCCAGGCCATAGTTTGGAGCATGCCATAAACTGATACATTCATGTCACTGAGCACATTTGCCATTTCACTTATTCTTGTGGATGTTTTTTATTTGTGTAGACTTCTGGCAAGGGAAGTGGGGCTTTTCTGTATGACATACACTTCTGGATTGGAAAAGATACAAGCCAGGTGATCTATCCCCTTAAATTATTCATGTTTTGAATATATATTTTACCTTCATTATAGTCCTTTATATCAAGTATCATAATTGTTTTTAAATTTATGTTTATCTTCTCATCATAGGATGAAGCTGGTACGGCAGCTATAAAAACTGTTGAACTTGATGCCAGTCTTGGAGGGCGTGCTGTGCAGCATCGGGAACTTCAAGGCCTTGAGTCTGACAAGTTCTTGACATACTTCAAACCCTGTATTATACCATTGGAGGGAGGTGTTGCATCTGGATTTAAAACACCAGAGGAAGACAAATTTGAAACTAGGTTGTATATCTGCAGGGGTAAACGAGCAGTCAGGATGAAGCAGGTTTCCGGTTCTCCTAACATAAGTTTAATACCACCAAATGATATTTGTGAATTTGAGTCTTTTGCACATAAAGGGTTTTGACTATTTTTTGCATGTGTAGGTCCCTTTTGCTCGGTCTTCACTGAATCACGATGATGTATTTATCTTGGACACGGAGAATAAGATTTTTCAGTTCAATGGCGCAAATTCTAATATCCAGGAAAGGGCCAAGGCTTTGGAAGTTATTCAGGTTTTAAAGGAAAAATATCATGGTGGGGTGTGTGATGTAGCTATTGTTGGTAAGCGCTCAAATATTTATGGTTTATGCTTTTTGGTTTTCCTTGTATGGTATTTTCTATATGAGGTTTCATTTTCTGGCTAAAGGCCTTAGTTCACATTTCATAAAGTTTGCCGACAACTATTTGTTACTTATTAACGAAAATCTGTTATAATTTCAGATGACGGGAAGTTGGATACTGAGTCAGACTCGGGTGAGTTCTGGGTCAATATGGGTGGTTTTGCTCCAATTGGTAAGAAGGTTGTTGGTGAAGATGATATTATTCCAGAAGCCACTCCTGCTAAGTTATTTAGGTATCCTATCTTTCTTTCTTTTTTGAAAATACTCATTGTGTGTAGGTGGATGCCCATAATTTTTTTAATGTTAAGGTACTTGTAGTTATTTTACAGTTGGCTGTATCATTCTGTCACTATGTTGCCAACCATCCAACATGAAATCCAGTTCTAGTTTTTCCTGTTTTCTTATCAGCAAAAGAGATTTATTGATGTAAAGGAAAATTACGGCCAAACATAATATGAAAACAGCTTACTAGTAAATGTAAAAGCTAACCCGAAGTACAAAACCCCCCAATATCCATTACCTATGCATATATTAATTTGAGTTCCCAATCTGTAATTATTGCTTTCCTGTAGTATTACTGGAGAAAAAGTAGAACCCATAGAAGCAGATCTATCAAAATCCCTGTTGGAGAATGACAAGTGCTTTTTACTGGATTGTGGGGCTGAGGTATTCATTTGGGTAGGCCGTAACACACAAGTGGATGAGAGAAAAGCTGCTTACCAAGCTGCTGAGGTAGTGTTTTACTGCCTAGTTTTTTCATGTGTTACTCAAATATATAGTATTTCATATTTAAACACTTCCTCCAGGAGTTTGTTTCCAGCCAAAACAGGCCAAGAGCAACACGTATAACCCGCTTGATTCAAGGTTTCGAGACACATTCATTTAAGGCCAATTTTGGTTCTTGGCCGTCAGGGTCAGCAAGTGAAAGTGTTGGCGAGGGAAGAGGAAAAGTAGCAGGTAGTGCTTGCTTTCTTAGTGTTGAATTAAACTGCTGTATATTCTTAGTCAAGTTTTTTAATGTGATATTTTATGTACCGTTAGCTTTACTCAAGCAACAAGGTGGTGCCAAGGGTGGTGGCAAGGGTGCAGCGAAAAGTGCCCCCGGAGAAGAAGAAGTTCCACCTCTACTTGAAGGAGGTGGAAAGATGGAGGTTTAGTTACATCTGTTTTTGTGGTTTTGTAGTTTGATAATGATTATGTTTATGTGCTTCAGAATATTAAGTATTGTTTGTTCCAGGTATGGTACATTGATGGGAGTGACAAGACTCCATTGGCTAAAGAAGATCATGGTAAATTTCACTGCGGAGATTGCTATATTGTGCTCTATACATACCACGGAGGAGAAAGGAAAGAAGATTTCTTTTTATGCTGCTGGATTGGGAAGGATAGTATTGAGGTAATTTATGGTCCCAGAATAGAATCTAAATACTTCAGAGAAATGTTTCTATGCTTACGTCATATATTCTAGATTCTTAAAGAGGTGATTGCATTTTACTTTTACCCATTGATATTTTATGCATAATTCTTCCCTAGGAGGAGTACCATTAATTGACATGACATGATAGTGAACCAACATTGTAGCTGGAAACTAAGTTTACTCTCCATTATATGCTAGGAGTTTGACTATGGATATGCTAGGAGTTTGACTATGGTATATTTGTTTAAGTTATCACTGTTTATCTTCTTTGTAATTGTTTGTTTGGCATAAAAAGCAGAAGAATCATTTTACATGGTATCATATGCAGTAAATTATATTTGGAAAACAAAACTCATCTGCATATCCCCTTTAACTAAAGTGATGTTCTATGCTAGTTAATATGCTACAAGCCTACAACCCCACTTCACCCAACGCGAACATGACCCACATTGCTGTGGTTTTCTCCCTAGTTTTACTCGCCTGCCAGCTGGACCATGTCACTTTGTGTTTTCTACTCATATTTCTTTTTATTCTTTCAGCCAAATGTTTTAATTCTTAGTAAACACAATACATGGATATTACTCATTGACCATATTTTTTCTTTCTTTTCTGCTGTGTATTTTTAAGTAGATGCCTTTGATGATGTTTGTACTGAACCATTTCTGTTGTAGAATTCATTTTAGTTTAAAAAAAAACTGTCATTTTTATGATCTAATGTTTGTACGGCACCTTAGTGTCCATTTCCTACTTGGTTTCTCTTCTCTGTGGTACTCGCTTGTAATTAGTCTAACATTTTATCCTGTTATAGCTATATGTATGATTACATAGTTCAACTATCTTTTCTAGGAGGACCAGACAACTGCTGCTGCGCTGGCTGGCAAGATGTTCAACTCACTAAAGGGAAGACCCGCTCAGGTATACTGTAATTGACGGTGGATGCACAGTATTTGTTCTAGTTTGTATAGCTGCAAGGGTATGAAGAATACTGGAACATAGCATGTTCAGAAGCATGGTACAAAAGTATTAGGTTATTGTTACTCCCTTAGATGGATTAAAGTAGCTAGAATATGGAGCTAGACAAGATCCCACAGTTGATAAATGGCAGCTTGGTGCTTGCCTATGACAGAGTTATTCTTACTCCTTTGTTATTACGTTATTGTTGTTCCTTTAGATGCTAGGCACAAAAATGTCAAAGCTTTCACACTAAATTCGCCTCTAAATTGGACCTAACCATATCTGGGAACCCAAAATTCTAAAAATATCTATTAATACAAAAGGCACCGTATTTATCATCTACTGTACCATAATAACTTCCAAATTACATTTTGATTATTTTTCACATTTTTACTTACAATGCTCACCGACATTAATATGCTACCGGCAGGGGTTCATATATCAAGATAAAGAGCCACCACAATTCATTGCACTTTTTCAGCCTATGGTGATCCTTAAGGTAATGCCTTGTATAAGCTTGTTGACATCTCTTCTCATAGAACTAAGATTCAGTTTCGAATACTATGCGATACTTAATTTATAGCAAAGGGTTATAACCAACTGTTATTTGGTGATTTTTTTTATCTCTAGGGTGGTTTGGGTTCTGGTTACAAAAATTTAGTGGCGGAAAAAGGTGTGAATGACGATACTTATGCGCCAAATTGCGTTGCCCTTATTCGTGTATATGGACCTGCAGCTCATAAGAGTAAAGCAGTGCAAATTGATGCGGTATGACCTTATTTGTTTTCTTCTCTGTCTAGTCTTAGTTTATTTTCAGGCATTTCTTTCTTATGTTCATCATCTGTTAACTACATCATATTTTCCACAAAAATATCAGAAATTGTTCTTAATATTAGTAATAACTAAACGCTCGAGCCTTCTAAGTGAGGGCCCTATTTATAGCACTCCTTAAAAATGGAAATGAGGAATGTATCAAGGGCTGAAGCGAGTAATATTACACAATATATGTATACATTCTCCTTCTGCTTTCTTATCGTAGCATCTCCTCTATATTTTTGCTGTTTGGAATACACTACTGAAATTATTGGTTTGTGATCACTTACTGTTGTTTAGGAGGCAACATCATTAAACTCTAAAGAATGTTTCCTGCTGCAAACTAGTTCTACACTTTTCATATGGCTTGGAAAGGAGAGTGACCATGAGAAGCAGCAGCTGGCTGCAAAGTTTGCAGAGTATTTGAAGGTCTGTCACTTAAGCTTAACCTGTCAAGTACTCATTCCATTATTTAAGTTAATTTCTAAGTCAATTATCGAGTTAAAATTTCAAATTTCAAATTTTGTAATTTTTTGGGTTCACTTTAATCATTGAGAAATGTTCCATGGCCTTCT
This sequence comes from Geranium maculatum, assembly GCA_028566255.1. NCBI lineage: Eukaryota > Viridiplantae > Streptophyta > Magnoliopsida > Geraniales > Geraniaceae > Geranium > Geranium maculatum. The sequence continues at coordinate 6,199 of JAOWBG010178728.1, forward strand.
TTGATATGATGATTACTTTCCTTGATTAAAATATTGAATTATGGGTAAAAGAATATACAAATATATGGGGCTCGTGAAAGTGTTAGCATCTCCTGTTCTCTAATATATCATTATCCGATTAAGCATTTTTCGTGTTACTAATTCAGCCGGGAGTTACTTTGAAACATGCTAAAGAAGGAACCGAGACCCAAGCCTTTTGGTTTGCACTAGGAGGGAAACAAAATTATGTCAGCAAAAAATCTCCTCCGGACACTGTGAGAGATCCCCGCTTGTTCGCATATTCATTCAGTAAAGGTTTCATCTTTTACTCGATTGTCCTTCATTTTTTAGTTCTGTAAATTCTATATAAAACTAATTATTTCTTCTTTTATTGTCATCACCGCAAACATTTCAATCAGAGGGAAAGTTTCAGGTGAGTTATTGACTAAATATTGTTGGATTTTTTTTCGTATTGATACATACAAATATACAATTGTACTAGCACATACTTATGCAATATAAACATTTGTTTCTGTTTTGCGATTGTAAGATTGAGGAGGTTTACAACTTCACTCAAGATGACCTATTGACCGAGGATATCCTGATACTCGACACAAAGGCTGAAGTTTTCGTTTGGGTTGGTCAGTCTGTAGAGCCCAAGGAAAAGCAAGCTGCTTTCGACATTGGTCGAGTAATGCCATGACATGTTTTTATTTTATTTTATTTTGTTATTATCATGTTTTCTCTTTTATTTTCTGTCGTTCATTAAATAAGTTATTCTCAGAAATACATAGAACTGGCTGCATCTCTCGAGGGGTTGAACCGGAATGTGCCACTTTACAAAGTTGCTGAAGGGTTGGAACCTTGCTTCTTTACAAAGTACTTTTCATGGGATTCTTCAAAAGCTAATGTATGTGTTGCAATGACAATCTCTCAATTCTCTTTTTTCTGATTTATTACTTTTCTTAATATTATTTGAAAACTTCCATTTAGCCCTTAAACTTGTTTTTTCCTGGCATAATCATGGAACACAGGTTCCCGGAAACTCGTTCCAAAAGAAAGTAGCTATACTTTTCGGGGCAGGCCAAGTTGTGGATGTGAGTACTTGACTTTTGCTCATATTTGGAATTCTATTTGCCAATGAACTCAATGTTGCTCGTAATTTTGAAATGGATAATTTAGGGACTGCTTTATGCGACTAGCCATTGTTTATGCTGTTTGTCAGGTTTTAAGAGCTATACTTCAAAAACAATAAACTTTTTATGTGCCCATAATAACACATCAATGATTCAGATTTTCCGTTAAGTCTATGCATATCAATGATCTTCACAGTTTTATATCCAATATGTAATGATGATGGTTTGTGTCATAACTCATAAGGCGTCAATTTTATACTGGAAGTGGAACTTATTGCTAAAAGATGAGTTTTTTGGCTAATTATCTTTTTTCGTATGATATTCTATGCTCTTGTTGAGAACAGGATAAGTCCGGTGGGGGTAACCGTGGAGGAGCAACTCAGAGGGCTGAGGCTTTAGCTGCTCTAAATTCTGCTTTCACCGGCGGGAAAGGTGGCAGCAATCCGGTAATTACTCCATCAACCTCTTTGTTACCCATTTTTATTACAGCACACTACTTGACCTTTATGAGAAGTCACTGTTAGGATGTAAACGAGCAGAATCGAACTTATATTGGTCATGGCTCGGGATCGAACGAGCTTACATAGTTAAAAGCTTGAGTTCGGCTTGAAAATAATTAGTCAAGTTTGATTTCAGATGCTCACATAATTTTCACTATAAATATTCATTTAATATAAATATGATATTATTTTATTTTATTAAATATAAACAAGTCAGCTCATGAGTCTAGCGAGCCTTAAATGACTACGCTCGAATTCGACCCTTTCATTAACGAGTCTAAGTTCTAACCTTGAGGGATAATCGAGTTTGAGTAGGGCTGCAAACGAGCCGAGCTTTTAACGAGCCACTAAGCTTGAGTTCGGCTCGGCGTAGTTGCATAATCTCGAGCCTAACACTTTCTTCACGAGCTGAGTCGAGCACGGCCAAATTAAGGCTCAATTTGGCTCATTTACACCCCTCGAGCAGAATATTTAACGAGCCGAGCCCGAGTGACTCGCTAAAGACTCGACTCATTCACGATCCTAGTCACTAGTGAGCCGGACCTCGGTGTACCTTGTATCGAGACTGTATTTACCAAGTTTAGAAGATTGGTAACATTCCTAGTTATCTATATTCCGCATTGCACTAAAGGCTCGGCTCGTTCACCGACCGATATCTATATATTTGCTTCGAAACAGAATTAATCAAAGTTGATATCTTACGGTACAGGGCTCGGTCAAGAAGGTATCCAGCGGTGGACAGAGAGCAGCAGCAGTAGCTGCGCTTTCACAGGCTCTCACAGCTGAAAAGCTGACATCTCCTTCCAAATCAGAGGCTGCAGATGAACCAGAACCCACTGAAGAGAAAGAACCCGAAGAGCCTGCTCCAGAATCCGAGCCCAGCGCAGACAATCCCGAGGAAGAAACTGATGAGAACCTCATCAGCAGCGATGACAATACCTTCACTTATGACCAAGTGAAGGCTAAATCCGAGAATCCCGTGACCGGGATCGATTTCAAGAAGAGAGAGGTCAGTATATCAATATACCTTCCCTACTTTTATTTTTGACCGCCCAAATCCGAATATCTTATTAGAATTGGAGGACAAGAGCTCGAGCGAGGAACAAGAAGACCAAAACCCGAGGGCTAAAATAAGCAGTGTTTTAAAAATCTCTGACTTATCCGATTAACCCCATATTCAGTGTTCTAAAAAATGCTAGGCGCTAGTTGGGCAGAGAGGGTCTTATGGGAATTAATCGAAAAAATAAATGGGATTGAAGGATTAATTGGACAAGTCGGAGATTTTTAGAACACTGCCCATATTAGTCCTTGATTAATCCTTTGGTAATCCCTGATTATTCCTTTAATCTGATTAATTTCTGACTAATCTCAGGTTATTAGTCTCCATAATACCCTCTTTGCACGACTAGCGCTTTTAAGAACACTGAAAATAAGATATCCGACACAACGAAGAAAAAACATTGTTCATAATTTCTCTCGGGTTTTATCGTCTTGCAGGCGTACTTGTCAGACGAGGAGTTCGAGTCCATATTCAGCATGCCAAAGGAAGAATTCTACAAGCTACCAAAATGGAAGCAAGACCAGCTGAAGAAGAAGAACGATCTGTTCTGAAAAAGATCAAACTCTCATCCAATAAGTCCGTTTTCTTGACATTATATATTTTTATCTCCACTTCCCTACCACAAATATTTGCTGTTTCGATTCATGCCTTGTCGATCAAGGTATCTGTTAAAAGCATGACTATCGATTCAGTTTCTGTTTTTGTTGTTGTTTGTTTCTTTTGTTTTTATGGCTGCTGCTAAAATTACTATGATATATTGATATTAATGAGACCTTATATACTTACCAATATATATTGATTTTGTACTTTGTACGAAATGAATGAAAATTGTTCGTTGCTGGGTTTTTTTTATTGGTTTTTCTATTCGGTGGCAATAAAAAGCGCGTAAACTAGTTGATTTTAGCTTCACTTTTTTTAAGGTTCGGCTCTGTTTGAAAGAGTGTTCGGTTCGAATCCGGCTCGAGTGAGCTTATATCATTAAGCTCAACTCGAAGAAAAAAATATGATTTTAACTAAAAGATTAAATACTAACGAGTTTGTCGAGACTTGAAAATAGGGAAAAAGAAATAGCTATCCCGAAATGAAGTTTATCTTTTTCTCATTAGAATTTGGATAGAAAATGTTAATTTTAAAAAGCGAAAAGAAAAAAATATCAGTGGTCAATTTTTTAATTTTCGAATCATGCTATTGAATTTTGGAGTTCAGTTCAAATCCAGGCCAATTAAGCTCGACTTGAAAAAGAAAAATTAATTAAAAAATTAAATACTCACGAGTGAGTGTTGACTTGAAAATATGTTAAACAAGTCCCAGTTTGCATTTCAAGTATTTATATGAATGAGTTTATTTCAGTTGTATAGAACCAGTGTTATGGATATTTGGAGATATCGGTGATATTGTGGAATTTTCAAGGTATTCGAGACGATATCGCAAAAATCGGCCCAAATACCAGTCAACACGGGTCAAACCGGATAATTTCAAATTAATTCCGATTTAATCC
>JAOWBG010179839.1:0-10357 GCA_028566255.1 Geranium maculatum
ATTATACGAATCTAGATTTAAATGAATTACTAATTCTATTCATGTACTTGAGTTAAATGGCTCATGCCTTAAAATATCAGGTCCACCTTTCGGCATTGGACATGGCCTAGTCTGAGGACACTTTTATGCTCTCGGGATCAAATGAGACTTGCCACCGCACAAAGCACGACAATATAAAGCTAAGGATTTTCTATGGGTGTCTTGCTACGAGCTCGAGCCTTACCCTCTATACTATCTACGTTTGTTACCACTCATTTATCTCGGAATCCGTGTAGCAACCAATAATATCTATCCTAGGTGATCAGTACAAGACAAACACAAGCATAGTTAGAACATAATTTAACAACCAATCATACTTAGAACTAATACATCAAATTAAGTAAAAAAAATAATTCATACAATGTCTAGCACCCAACCACGGGGCTCACAACTCAGTGAATCTTCAATCTTGTCAGGACCTCACACATGTTAGTGCGAGCTCCTTACCACTTGGCCAAACTTGTGTTGGTTTATAGTCCCTTCTTGATGCCTCCCAAAGAGAATGAACGTAGAACCTTGGTGAAAAGCCTCTCTTCCAAGCTTGTAGATCAAGAAAATGGTCTTCAACCAAGGTAAAAGTTGCTAGAAATGATGGATGGGAAATGAGGCTCGTATGTAGGGTTCAAATCCCCAAAAATATTAGGGTTTAGGCTTTTATATGGGTATCAAAAATAGGGTTTTCGGTACTTGCTCTGGTCCGGAACACCTAGCGGACTGCCTTTCTAGATTGTGCTCTGGTACCTGATCTAGACCGGAGCACCCAGCTGACCTCGCCTCTAGAATGCGTTCATGTCCCTGATCCGGACCAAAGCACCTGGCAAATCGCTCTTCTTCCTCCTCTTTTTATTTGCCGTGACCTCTAAGCAAGCCACTCCAATTCCTCAATTTAAGCTCTTATACTTGCACCTACAACAAATCATACCAAGACACTAGCAAACACGTAAAATAGCACATTTTCTTTCTCTAAAAGCATAATTGGAGGACAATCAACACATAAATGTGGGTCAGAAATGTCGATGTGGAGTCATGATATACCCACATCAACATCAAAAGGAAAAATACTCACGAATGGACTCGCATTAATATCACTATCCCAACAATACCCCTTTTGCCTATCATTTTTTTTAATTTTTAATATTTTTTTTTCACTCTCATACCTACCCTCTTTTCTCACAAATCTTAAAAGGGTTTAAAAATTAGGGAAAATGTCAATTACCATCTCTTAAGTATTATTGATTCACACTTAACTTCCCTTAACTATAAACACGTTTTCTACGCCCTCTAAGTTGTCAAAAGTTCAACGTTACTTTTTTCATTAATTATTTTTTGAATATTCTATTATTTTTTAGAAATGATGAAAATACCCCTATATTAAAAAACAAAATTATTTTGAACTTGTTTTTTTCCTAATTTTTTAACAAAACAAACAATAAAAATTACTTTATTATTAGTTTTTTAAAAGAATATAAAAATAATGTTTAAAATCATTTTTTTAAAAATACTAGCATAATTCTTTGTTTTCTACAAAACAAATTAGAAAAAAACAAGTTCAAAAATATTTATTTATAAATTTAATTTTTTAATACATGGGTAATTTCGTTATTTCCATAAAAATTAACAAAGTTTACAAAAAAATTAACGAAAAGTTTTGAAGTTGATCTTTTGAAACTTGGAGGTAGAAATTTGTTTATAGTTTCAAGGAATTAAGTGAGAATCAACTATATATGGGGAAGTAAGTGATATTTTTCCTAAAAAATAATTTCATATTTTATGACGTTTGCAAATGAAAAAAATACCCTTTTGTCTATAACCTTAATGCCCCTAATTAATTTTCAAAAAAAATTATAAGATTTCTTCAACTTTATAATCCTACGTCATCTCTGGCAATCAATGGTTCCGAAAACATATTTGACTCATGGTGTTGGGGTGAAGTGAACTAAGAATAAAATAGTGATTCAAATTTCAATGTCTAGCCGAGATCTAATGAGCTCGGCATGCTCAAATCTCCTTGTCGCAGTAGCCTATAAATCTGACTAAACTTTGTCACTAAGGTAACCTTTGATCTGATAGAAAATAGTTTTACCCCTTTGAAGTATTCCGATTTCTTAACAGAATTTTGGTACCGAAAATACAATGGAATATGAATTTTTTTATACCTTTTTATAAGTGAATTGTTGTTTTAAGAAATCATCTCCAAACAAAAATAAAATAAACATTAACTTATGGGTCTAATTGTTTAATTTGTTGGTTTGAAAGTAATGTAAAAGAGAGGCACAGTCAACACACGAGTCTCAGTTTAGGATTTCTGTATTTTTGCGCAAGTAAAAGAAGAAAAAATCAATGAGCAGTGAAATGTTACGTTTGGGGGAGTTGCTCTTTCTTTTAATTTTAGTTTTTTGGGTAATTGCAGATTGTTACCTTTAACTATCAGTCATAAATAAATGACTACTCAATGTTTTTTACACATACTTACTCAAATAAAATTTTACGTACACGGAGATACAAAAATGGACGGAAAATTAAGTTATGTCCAACATATGTCATTTAATCACCTTTTCCTTTCCCAAACTACCCTTATTCACGTTTTTTTTCTCCACAAACTACCATTACTCTCCTCACTCACGTTATATGGGATGAATGTTTTCAAATAATACCCTTACTTACCCCACTTTATTTTACTTCAAAATCTCAAAAATTATTGTAGGTTACTTCCCTTCAGAATTATTTATGTATATCTTGAAAAGAAACACAAGCATACCATGAAAAGAAAGCATTTTTTACATATATTAAAAGGTTGAAAATAGACCGACAATTACAACATAATCAATCATTAAAGGTTCAAAACACATACCTGTATAATATCATGAACAAGCTAATTATCGAAGTTTCAAATTCTAATAAAAAAATTGGAAACTAAATTTTCCGTCCATTTTGGGATAAGCATGTGTAAAAAGAAAACATTGAGTAGTCATGTATTTGTGACTGATAGTTTTTTATTCAATTAAATTTGTATGAATGTAAACAAACATAGGTAAGGGAAAAGGTAATGAATGGGAAGAGAGGAACCAGAGGAGAGAGATAAGAAAGAAAAGTGTAAGGTAATATGAGGAAGAAGATGAAATGGCAAGACGATGAGAATAGAAATCGAATGGACAAGTGCAAAGAAGTTGAAAATAATATTGATGAAAAGATTAAGGACATTATTACACTCCTCTTACCACTACGGAATTAACACAGTTAAACTCTATAAGAAAAAAAATGGCAATTTGATGGTGGAAAATAAATTTCACATCTATGAATATTGGTGTATAAAACAAGTATAATTAAGGATATTTATTCGTTTATTCTGTATTTATATTTTTCTTATACTCGATACAGAAAATGTCCACATACAACTTTGTAATTTTATACATTCGTGCAGATTCTTATTTTGGGGCTAATTTATGTAGACTTTTTTTTATATTTATATTTTCACTTAAAGAAACATTTTCTATGATTTAAGTCCAGCTTTCTCGGAGCCTATGTATATACGAAAACTTATTTTTCTGCTTTAAGTCAGACACTCACTACACAACATATGTTTTCTTTTTAAAAAAACAAATCAGTTGAAATGTTTTTTCATCCGATTGAAATATACTTTAAATTTCTATAAGGAGTTTGACCAACATTTTCGATTACAACTCTCTCAACAAACACATGGGAATCTCCATTCCCGTCCATAACAAAAACCATATACCAACTATTACAAACTTCATCGTCCAAGGTTATATATAAGTTGTAGGATTTAAACTAATGCAGTCTCGTAACCACTTATTTCCGTTTTGTTTCTATTTGTATAGCATCATAGATTATTCAACTTTGACATCCTCTTACCATTACCATTACCATTACCAATAATACAATTAATAGGGCTTAATATCCTCCAAATTTCCATCTCCCTCGTAAACATTATTAATAATCAAAACTACCATTTTGCGCTCTGATCACGTTGTCATGTTTAACCATATATTGAATTGCACTAAATGACTTGTGTACCAACCTTTCAAATTATGATTTAATAGTAAATAAAACGAGTTTATATATTTATTACAAAATTAATAGCAAAGGAATCAAAGAGTAAGCTCAGGAGTTACACACAACCAACTCACGGCCGTTTGATGGGCTTCTTAGAAAATTCCACCAGATCAACGGCCATGAAGCCACGCGGCCTATTATTACTACAAGGTTAAGTAGTGCAAGCGTTTCATTGTTGGCCATCAGTGAGATTGAAATTGTTATGGGGTTTTGTTGCAACGTCCACAAATCAAGCTCATTTTCACGCCTCCTCTCTCTCTTAATCTTGTCTTCTCTCGTTTTATTCATCATGCAAGGAAATGGTCAAAACAACCATTACTATACGTGTTATGGGTCTCCCATTGAGAAGCTTTTGTGGGGACAAAGCAATAGTAGTTTGTGGTCGTCAAATGATCATGGGTTAGTTCCATTGTTGGCGAGTAGTGATCAAGAGATCAGTAGTAGCTTTCTTGATGGGGTTTTGCTTGACGTGGGAGAGATGGAATTAGCACAAGATCAGAGGAATAATAAGGAAATGAAATCGGGAGGAAATAATAATAAGAGAACAAAAAGAGGGAGTAGTCATCGTGCAGCTTTGATCAAGGGTCAGTGGACCGAAGAAGAAGACAGGTTTATTATATATTTCATTCATAATAATATTACATGCATGTGTTTTGTTTTGATACGTACTAACTATTTCTAGGGTTTTGTGGGTGAAGGAAATTGAAGAAGTTGGTGAAGCAATATGGAATAAGGAAGTGGGCTAAGATAGCTGAGAATTTGGTGGGAAGAGCAGGCAAGCAGTGTCGCGAGAGATGGCATAATCATCTACGTCCCGATATCAAGGTCCTTCATTTTTACACATATACATGATCTAGTTTTTGGATCGTTATTATAAATATATTGTTCCTAGCTAGATTGGTATCCAAATCCAACAAACAATTATTTATTGGATATTGAATATATTGCTTCATAGATTTTGCTAATTAGGTATATATGTTAGAGCATAGGATTTGTTGTGGATATTTTATCCTTTTAAATTCTCACAATATCCATTCTTGTTATTGTGAATCTCTAGTCAATTAGTACAAAATGTATAAAAACAATTATGAATCTCTATACCTCTTATTTCTTTGGATATTATTTTTTATTTTGAAAATTACAATAACAAAAACTCTCCCTGCCCTCTCAGCGGAATCGAATCGAACATCTTTCTTTTGATATTATTTTATAATAAACATTTCAACATAATATATATTGACATGCAAAATATTCAAAGAGTTTGCTTATATATGTTAACTTTTCAACTCATGCATGCTAGATATAATCAATGACTTTTGTTACAAAAAACACAATAATATGTTTCATTATGCATATATATTTGGTTGAGTTGATTATTGAAAACATTTGTGAATTGGGTTTCAGAAAGACAGGTGGAGTGAGGAAGAAGAGAGAATATTAGTAGAAGTACACGAGAAAGTAGGGAACAGATGGGCTGAGATAGCGAAGTTGATTCCTGGAAGAAGCGAGAACACAATAAAGAACCACTGGAATGCCACAAAAAGGAGACAGAATTCTATTTCCAGGAGAAAACACAAGCCCCAATCATCCAATATTAACCATACCGAAAAGCAGCCTCAATCTTCAATCCTCCAAGACTACATCAGAAGCAAGCTCAGCAATACCAACCAGAAAGACCCAATTGCTCCCACCTCTGGGGAGGGCTCATCTTCTCCTTTGCTTCCAAGTGCCTACGACGATGAGCTGCTTTTCATGCAAAATCTTTTTTCAAATGGCAACAACAATGTTATGACACCATGCAGTACTGCAGGTGATGAGGGTCAAGTTGAACTAGCTGAAGATTATTATGGTCAGAGTCCAATAAAAGGTGATGATGTTGATGATGAGGTGATGATGAGCAACGGTAATAGTACTCAGCTCTACTCTGATCTCTACCTCTCGTACCTGTTCAACGAGACCACTGCTACAACCTCTACCTCTTCTGAGCTGACTTATTGTTCATCAACTGTTACTGATAATATTGGGAGTAAAGAAATGGATTTGATGGAGATGGTTTCTTCCTCTCAGGCTTCTATCAATTACACCCTATTCTGATTGGTTACTTATCTTTTGTTTATTTAGTAGCTTGTTTTTGCATCCGTATGTGTTGGGACCATATCTTTGGATTGTTTTATATGGATTGCTTATGTTCATGCTTTGTTAAGTAGTGCTAATAAAGGTTTTACATGTTTATTGTTATTTGTGGCCCAACAAGTTAACAAGCATATCTAAATTTGTTAGTTTTGTTCCGATAGAGATGGCAAAATGTTCTTATGTCAATGTGATCATGTTGTGCCCGTGGATAATACACTTACGGGCGTCGATTTAGCACTCACCCGCACGTTATCGGGTAATACGTACCTATGATAAATTAGGATTAATTTCTACCAAGTTCAATTAGGGATTGTACTTAGTATATTACCATTTGCACTAATATATATATATTCAGATTTACCAATAGTTTGTACTTGTTAACTATACCTCTATGAATTCAAATCCAAATTGTGCAGGTAATAAACCACTATCAGTTTTTTCTTTACCGACGGCATATGTAGGAAGAGTACGCCGTTACAACTCAACTTTGCGACGGCGTACGCATAATGTATGCGGTCACAAAATTTTGTAACGATGTACGTTGTCTGTACGCCGTCACAGACACACTACGCCGTTAGTAATAATATTTTGTAAAGGCGCACATACGTATGTACGCCGTTACTAAATCGTTGACCGTTGACCAAAACCTTACCGCTAGGTGTAAACGGTCGGAAATCGAGCCGTTGTTATCGATAGTTTGTAACGGCGCACATTATAATGTGCGCCATTACAAATCATTTGTATAAATTTTGGCAGACCTCCATCTTCTCCCTCCCTACAACTTCTCACAAAAAAATTTCTCCTGACAAGGGTATTTTCGTAATTTTGGTGAAAGTTTCCCGACAAGTGTAGTTTTTAAATTCCCGAGTACCCTATATTAAGTCTACCCCACAAATACTACAGTTCATATAATCTGTCTCTGTATTAGCTGACGGAGTCGAAGTTGCGGTAAAGCGGTTTATAATATTTCCGAGAATTAGAAGGTATGTACATTTTAAAATGATAAGTAAATATATTCAATTATACATGATTATAATTTAAATATCCTCGATTATATTTATTTTCATTTCAGGTGTACTGACTTTGAAATTATTACAAATAAAATAAATATCTTTAATTCTAACAGAAATTTACTTTAAAATGTCAAAAATGTTCCTCTAATTTTCAAACTAATAATACTGTTGGGAATAATGATTTAAAATGTCAAAAATAGTACATAAAGCAAAATCATATGTTTTATTAATTAATTAATTTAAATGTGTGATTTTCTTCTCGAAGCTGAAGACTTGGAAAATCGACATGTGTCTTCTTCGTATATGCTTTCACGATCTCCATAGACTTTTGTTGCTGTTGTCGCTTCTCTTCTATTTGATTCAATACTCCGAAACCGACCCATTCCGGTTTCTCGTGAGATTGCAGCTCGGCGATGAAGAAATTTTTGTTCTCCAGAAGCAAGAAGAAGCTCAGCATGTCTCCTGGAGCTGTGCGCTTGGTCGTTCGAGATCATCACGTCAGTTCATTTCCTCTACCTGTTGATCTTGTCGATTATGTTTCTAAAATGGGTTTTAGGTTTAATCTTCAGAATTTGAACCTTTACCCCCAATTTCGAAATGGGTATGTGTGAATGTGGTGCAGGTGATGGTGGACAACAACATAGTTCAGGTGACCTTTTCAAAACCAGATGGGATTGTCACTGGTATTAGATATGGTGGCATTGACAATTTGCTTGAAGTCTGTAATAATGAATCCAATAGAGGGTATGCTTTATTTTGTGTTGATTTTGTTAGTGCTAGTGGCAAATGATTGACCACAACTGGGTGGATGAGTATAGTTTTATGTCTAAACATGGAATGTCTGAGGTTTTAGGTTTGGTTATGCACAATATGTTCTAACTGTCATATACCCTTTTCTTTTTATGGAGTTTGTGTGGACAGTTCAGACAGCATTGAAATTTATATTGACTCTACTTAATATGCAGCTACTGGGACCTTATGTGGAACTCACCAGGAAGTGCAGGAATATTTGATGTGTATGTGAACTGAACCCTCATGTCTCTCTTCTGGAAATTTACAATCATGATCAGCAAAATCTAGGCACTTGAAGTTTCATCAGTTTGTTGCTTCCTGTCTACTCATGCTAAATTTGTTCATATCATCATTTAAATGATTGTCTTACATTAATTAACACATTATGAAATGACGATATGGGCTGTCTTCCTTATGATTCTAATTTTGTACACATATATTTTTCCTTCCTTTGAGCCTTATGAATTACTGAAAGCACTATTAGTATTTCCATTAAGTTTTACTTGGGTTTTCTGTTAGAATAACTCCTTAGTTGGAAAAAATAGACATGACTGTTACTGTATGCTACACAAAAATGATGTTTTTAGTCATAATTAGTTTCATTTCTTTACGTGTTATATTTGAACCAAAACTAATTCTATGTAGGATCAAAGGCACGAGTTTTAAGGTTATAGTGGATAACGAGGACCAGGTTGAAATCTCATTCACCAGAACATGGGATCCTTCCCTCAAGGGCAAGCTTGTTCCCTTGAATATAGATAAAAGGTTTCCACTTAAGATTGCAAAGAAGATGAAGTTCAACATGAATGCAAGCAAGATACGAAATTAATGATTATGCCATTGTCTTTCAGGTTTGTTGTCCTTCGTGGGTCTGCAGGATTTTATTCTTATGCCATTTACGAGCACTTGAAAGAATGGCCTGCTTTTGAAATTGGGGAAACAAGGATCACTTTCAAGCTCAGAAAAGAAAAGTAAGCAAATTCTTGCAACTTTCATTGCATTCAGAAAAGATTTACAGATACAATAGTGGCTTGTAGAAAAGTTCAATAAATACTAAAGAAAACAAAGACTGACCGAGTCTGTCAAAAGTGTTATGCTTTAGTCCCTGAACCAGTTTTAAGATGGGAAGTTTAATCCATGATTACTATTTACTTAAGAGAATATCTATTTATTCTAGTTTTTTGTTGATTGTCTGAGTTATATATCTTCCTTTCGAACTTCAAGTGTAGTAGTCGTTTCCACTGTAGCTATGGTTCTCATTTTAATTGGCCTCTGCTAGAACTCTCTAAATGAGTTAGAATAATATAAATAGAGTGTTTTACTTGTTTTTTTGTATAAAAATTAATGATGGGTGAAATTACATGAATGATTTCCCCACACTTCCTCTGAAGGAAACTGGATACTCCATGACATAATTTTTCGCACTCAGGACAAACACAAAATGCTTTTTATTCTAAGTAGCATATAATTTATGAACAATGGGTATTCTGACTCTGAGTGAATAGGTTTCAGTACATGGCCGTAGCGGATAATCGTAGGAGACACATGCCCCTGCCAGATGATAGATTACGAGGAAGGTGTGAGCCTCTTGGATACCAGGAGGCTGTCTTACTTGTCAATCCTGTGAATTCAGAGCTTGCTGGAGAGGTATTTCATTCAAGTCCACATTTACTATTTTTTTTGTCCGTGGCAGAGGCACATTTCATCATCCATGTTCATCTGTCTATTGATTTGTGTTCTTAATGCACAGGTGGATGACAAGTACCAATACTCATGTGAGAATAAAGATAACAAGGTCCATGGGTGGATATGCATTAACCCGCCTGTGGGGTTTTGGCAAATCACACCAAGCGACGAGTTCCGAACAGGAGGACCCCTGAAGCAAAACCTAACTTCACATGTTGGGCCTACAACCCTTGCTGTAAGAGACTGGTTTGTAGACTAGAGTCACTAAGAATAATTTTCAATGTGGGTGCCATGTGCATCATATTTGTCGTCACAAATTGCTATTGACTGTTAGATATGCTTACTATTTGTGGTTATTTTTAACATTCATTTGTTATGGTTATCAGATGTTTCATAGTACTCATTATGTGGGAAAAGATATGGCACTACGTTTTGAAGAAGGGGAGCATTGGAAGAAAGTTTTTGGCCCTGTATTTATCTATCTTAATGCTGCATTTGGAGGAGATGATCCACTCTGGCTTTGGGAGGATGCTAAAATAAAGGTATGAATTTAGATAGTGTTAGAATAGTTAATTAGTATTAGGTTTCCTAGTTGGTTTCCTATTAGTATTATGTTTCCT
>JAOWBG010180950.1:0-10345 GCA_028566255.1 Geranium maculatum
TCAATACAAATACTTATTAAATATAAAATAAATAGAATATATACAATTCATTAAACACTAAACGAGCTAGCTCGAGCCTATATTAAATAGAAAATATACAATTCAAAAAAATTAATGAAATATATTATAATTCATTAAAGTCTGCCTTCACTAATAGATTATACAATTCATTAAAGTCCGCCTTCACTAATAGATTATAATTCGTATAATCACTAACGAGTATAATCTGTAATGCGGACTTTGTGAGATGCGTTATCACTAACGATTAAGGACGGCTAGCCGTACAAATACGATGTCTTTACCTAACTGTCACAGCAACAGTTTTATTTTGGATAGTTAAAATGTAACAAATACTTTTTTGGTCAGCATGTCAGCTTACTACAGATTGCAGATCTTGGTTAGTGTACCGTCATTACATAATATAATGGTGGCGTGCCTGACTGGGTTAGAAATTATTAGCTTAGTGATGGCAGACGGGGTGAGTGCGCCATCCTTATTTGAATAGCAATGGCATCCCCTTAAGGTCCGCCGCCCTTATCAATTAATCTAACCGTGAGCCGAGCAAGGTAACTTGGAGGCAGTTTCTAAGAAGCTTTGTGAATGACTTTTATCATATTCCTTTAGTGGTGTTTTTAAGACAGAAGACAGAGTGAGGCCCACTGATTGATCTGAGACCTCTTTTTTCTCTATGAATCTTCTTCACCACACAAAGAAAGAGACAAACACTAACGTTGTTGATACGTTACTCCTCTCCACCCAAAGCTTGCTGCTGCTACCCAAACAATCCCTCCCAGTGACTTTTTACCATATTCCTGTAGTGATTTCACACTTGAGCTTCACCTTCACCTTCCTTCCATGTATAGTCAATGATAACATCATTTCCTGCCACCTTCCTTCCGTTTTCCTATTGGACCATCATTTCTTCCCATCTTCCTGTTGGAGAAGGTGTTTTATTAACTTCAATTTCTTAGCTCTGTTTTCAGAACTACACAAAAGGTTCCTCTGCAGCTTCAATGCAATCAAACCACCTAATTTGCTCTATCTTTGTTTACCTCATCAGCCCATTCCTGTATGTGTCTTCTCCCTCTATTATCACTAATTCCTTTTCGATGTAATTTCTTCTGTTTTTTATTTGGTAAAGCTAATATAATTGAATCTCTATGGTTGATCAATAATCAGATATGGAATTGCTGGAGATCAGCTACTTGTTCATGTATTAACCCACTTCTTGTTTTAACCCCAATCTTTGTTCCATCAAGGTATATTTGCATTCAATCTTTCTTCACTTATATAATTTTATAATGTTTCCGTTTGTTGTTGATCAAAATCAACTACTCATATATCTGTTTTTATCTGTTTCAGCGAGGTTGCTAGCTTGAATTCTCGGCTTCATTTGTGTGCATCATTCTAGGTTTCATCCCCACTACTTTGAAGAGTTCTTTTTTCCAACCTAAAACAGAGATCACAGGTATCGAGTCCTTTTATGTTGTCTATAATAATATGGAATAGTTATTTCATATATATATAAGAACAGGTCCAAAATTTTCTTATAAGGGGATTAATTCAATTAAATGATACATAAATCAAAAAGTGTCGAGTTTTTTTAAAAGTAAACGCTTCATTCAATATCAACACGGGAGGAACAAAACCCTACACATGAATATCGAGCAACAACCTCATACGGTTGATAAGAAACAGTAAATAACAGCCTTAAGACATCATATCTCTCTGAAAACACTAGTAAGCCACGACGGGCACACACCGACCATCGAACGCTAAACAAAACTAAAACACTAAGGTGAAGCATGTAGGTGACTCGAAGCTCTCATATATTTTCTCCCTCAAGTCGCTGGAGGTGTCGCCGGAGCTCCGACAACTATCCTTCTATTTATCTTAGTCGTTTTGCAAAAGGAAGACTCGTGTATGGTTAGAGAACGGATCCGAGGTGGTTCAACTGCTTTGTCGCAGCTTCTCTTCGGTGGAGCTTCTCCGACGGCGACTTCGGTGGTGGAAGAATAGAATAGAGCAGTCAGAGCTTTTCTTGGTAGTAAACACCATAAACTAAGAAGGGGCAGGCTTCTCCATTCTAGCCTTGGAGTTTCTGCCAAGCTCAAGCTCGAACCAGATTTCAGTTTGACCCGACCTCTTTGCAGGTGGTTGTCGAAGGTGGAGGTGGGTTCAGCTCGCATATAGGGGATGGTTTTAAGGTGGCCGGGGAAGTTTCAGAACACTTCGATCCAGCTATAGCTCCGACGAGGACATATCGAAGAAGACAAAGGGCGAGGCTGTGGTTTTCAGGCGACTAGCCCCTTGGGTCGTGGAGAGCCATCTCCGCCATGCCTGCTCCAGAAATGCCCTCCGGTGCCCACTTCCGGAGTTTGCTAGGAGCCACATGACCTGACCTGGCCTTCCCTCGCCGGAGGTCTTCGCTAGTGTTTTCTCAAGTGTGGCCGAGTCCATATCGAGACTGCTCTTTTGAAGACGTGACTGCTCATCAGCGTTCGTGGCTGGTTGAACCTTTTTAGTGATGTGGCTGTAACGACCCGCCCCGGGTTACCCCGGGCCGGACTGTTAACGAAAAACGAACCAGAAGAAAACTCGGGTTACAAAAACATTTTTCTTATTTTATTACGTCGAGGTACTCCATTAGAGGTAAATCATAGCGGAAGCACATACTCATTAAGTTCAGTTTTATTACTTACACTACTTTAGCTCATCCGACAAGTTAGATAGAAATAGAACCAACAACAAGTAAAGATACAATAACATATATAAAGAGATAATTACAAAACCGAAAGGTTTCGTAGCCGGACAAAGCATGTCCCAAAAGAATATACAGCAAAACAAAATGCTGAGGAAAGGAAACATCATCATGCGTCGACCTTGACAAACCCAACCCAAGCTCTAAAGCTGCTCCAACTTTGTACAAGCACTCCTCGCCAACTTCACGCTGCCACACCTGAAAGGTCTAGTTGGGGGTGAGCATAAAGCCCACCAATACAGTTACGAACTAACTAAGGCACTAACAAACACGTTAAGTAAACAGAAATAAAAACATATATGCACAAATATTGCGTATTATCGCAAATAAAACAAGCTCTCAATATTTAAACGTTTTAAACTCCACAACCGCTTATCCAAAGTAAAACCATTTAAATCACAAAGTTACGCCTCAAAGGCAAAACCAATCAAATATGCTTAACTCCCTAAAGGGGCCAGAACCAGTTAAAACGAGATCAACGCCCAAAGGGGCCAAACCACTTAAAACACGATCATGCTGTACGAGGCAAGACCACCAACTCATGCCATGCGAGGCAAAATCAGCAAAGTACGATCCTGCCGTACGAGGAGAGACCACAGTACGCCATGCAAGGCAAAACCAGTAAAGCACGATCCCGCCGTACGAAGCGAGACTAAAGTACGCCATACAAAGCAAAGCCGAAAACCACGATCCCGCCATACGAAGCGAGACCAACATGCCATGCGAGGCAAAACAAATAAAACATGATCCCGCCATACGAAACGAGACCCACACGTCATGCGAGGCAAAACAATCCTTTCATAAGTTCACAACTTCAAAATCCATTCGATAAGCTTCTCGTGTTTCGTCCGTCCACGATCACATCCTTATCCGATAGCTACCCGGATAATGATGCAACCCAAACGCGAAGTTTATCGGGAGCGACCCGAAGGGCTCGTCCTACCCAACGCGAATTTTATCGGGGCTACCCGAAAGGCTCGTCCTACCTGGCGCGCAATACGAGTCCAGAGACCCAGCTAATTCCATATCGACGTGACGAGTACCACGATCACTTAACCCAAAACATGTGAGGACCCGGCATGCCCTTACCGCGGTCGACCATAGACCGTCCTTCACACTTAGAAAACATCCTTCAAATCATTTTAAACGACGAGTCGCTCAGGACACGCCCAAATAAAAAATATTAACATTTAAACACTTAGGAAAACTTACCCATTTAAAACACTTTTCAACATTTAGAAAAATATGCTTCAAATATCATAAACCCATACTTACAAAACAGATCAAGCTCACAAACTTGCAAAACCATATACATATCATCAATACTTCTCAATACTTAGAAACTTATTCAAAGCCGGAAATCATATATATATATATATATATATTGGCGTCAACCTTCGAAAACATGTTCGCAAACTATATATCATGCAGTTTCAGAAATCAGCAAACAACCAGCCCGAAGGCCCAAAAGCAGTAGCAGAATCTTACATCACGAAAAGAGCACAACCAGGTGCTCACAAGCAAAACAGTTCATATATAAAATACATGCAAACTTTTAGAACATATATTTATAGCATGTTACCCGTATCCTAGTTATGTTCGAAAACTGTATTAAACCACTCCCTACCCGAATGCTCCAACCGTGAGCTCCACCAAAACACGCAAGCTCCTTGTTATCGCGTCGCACGATCACCCCGGGTACTACTAGTACCTATGCGAAAACACAGATGAGAACCACATCTAAGAAACAAAACTCCTCTCACGACCCCAAAGGTCCACACGACACAACTATCCCGAACTAACCCAACACATTCACACCCCAATCCAATTCATACAATCAAACATGTTCTCAAACATCAATCAACCAAACCATGATTCAAACACATACTTCATCAATTCAACACATAATCATTCTTCACTTACACATATCAACACACGCACTTACCAACCATCGCTAATACACATATATTCATGTCATTAACATCTATATCATTCTAGCACATGAACAATCTCAACACATATCACATTTACACAATTTATTGCATTTAAATCAACATCATCAACTTACTCACAATTCAAACTACTACCACATATAATTATTTTAGCACATTCCACATATGACTATTCACGCTTCTTCAACCTTACAATCACAAGGATTCCTCAATTTTTCTACCATTCATACATGTACATCGAAACTCCTCAAACACACGCAAGTCAAGCATGTCAAATTATACACTCATCATTTTATTATACTCAACACACTTCCTCAAGCAAGATTTATCCATTTCCTCAAACCCTAAAACATGCTCTTCTACAACCCCATATCATATACACCCAATAACCACAATCTCAAGCATAATATCACACACAAACATCAATCACAACGTACATACCAATTATCATACCCAAATACACCACCACCAACCAAACTCAATTCTCAAACTCAAGGAGAACCAACAAAACACCTACCTATGCGAAGCCCTCAACTCGCTGAGCACGCAACGGTGACGAGAGCTCCAAAAACTGACTCAATCTCTTGCTCATCTCCCTCCTTCTCACACTCCCTCTTCTCTTCTCTTTCTTCTTTCTTAAAGCTTCTTCTCTTCTCTTCTTTCTGTCTTCAATAATGCAGAAACAGGTTTTAAAAACCAACTCTGCACGCGCCTCCGGAGGCCCCTCCGGTCTGGAGGCTCATCCGGATGGTGCCACGGGTCTGCAAGGCTCCCGCCTCCGGACACTCCTCCGGCCCTGAGGGTCCACCGGATGGTCGCACAGGTCTGCTGCGCGCGAAGCCTCCGGACTCTCCTCCGGTCCGGAAGCGTCTCCGGATGGTGGCACGGGTTACTCTGGACTCCTGCCTCCGGGAACTCCTCCGGTCCGGAGGCTTGTCCAGACCCGCCCACGAAAATCCATCCTGCCTTCTTATTTTTGGCCAATATGCCACGTGATACTCGTCGGTTCCCGCTCCACGTTGCCCCGCCTTACCACACCAACCTCCACTCGTGCCACAACGCTTAACGCACTACAATAAAATAAATTCCTCTTGGTCACATTCCCCCCAAAACACCCTGAAAGCTCGGATCCAACTCGACCACTCACAATTAAAATCACAGAAATTCACTGCTTACTAACCAAACCGGAATTAACCGGGCGAGGTCTTTACAGTGGCGGTGGATTTTTGGGGACATGCGTGCTGTTCGGCGGCAAGAAGGCAGAGGCGGGACCTCCGGTGGCGTTTCTCCGATGTCGCTGAGGTGTTTAGAGCTCCCTTGTGGCCTCGGGTCAGCATATCTTTGTCGTCGGCGTGGTTTCCGGCCGGCAACCTTGGTCTCTGTCTTATTGACGCTTGGATTCCCGGTCCAATCAAAATCGTTTTTGGTTAAACCACTCAATTTTAGTCAGATTGGGTTTGTTCGTCGGTCTGCTAGTTGTCATCGGTTCAACTTTGGTTTTTTCAATTGAACCGGTCTCCTCTACTTGTTTAGGGTTTTTGCGGTTAAATCCATTTTTCTGTTGTATTTGTTTCCGTCCTCTCAGGCATTTCTTGTAATTTCTTTTTAAGTCAAATATATTTTTGGTCGATAAAAACACTAAGAACACTAAACAAACTACTAGTCAGTCTCTCAACTCAGCCTCGTTCCTCGGCCTCGCTCCTCAGTCCCCTCTCACCCAGGTGTCTCTCAAACAGCTACTCTGATAGCTAACTAGTGCGGAACCAGACGAACCGGTGGGCGGATTGGGTTATCACGGGTAACTGGTGTCTTTCAACCAGACCCTTGTCCGAAGCGGAAACCAATGACCCAAAACCAGCAAGCCCAAAATGGGAGACAACACCCGACCATCAGACGCAAACCAAAACTCTAAACACTAGCTCAAACCGGAACAAATCCGGAAAGATATGTCTGCTTTGAGGGATCGAAGTCTCAAAACCGAGGTCCCTCCGAGCAGCAAAATTTCCTAGAGTCGTCCGGAAGACCAAAACACCAGGAGAAACAGGAAGATCCGGCCAACAAGTAGTCGCCGACCCCCAACGGCCTATCGAAAAAATTCTGGGATCTTCCTTCTCAGCCACTCTCCAATGATAACTTCCCGCCTCCTCCCTCTCTCGCTGTTGAAACACGCCGACATCCACGAGAGAACCAGAACCGAGGAAACCAGGGAGCACCTAGACGCCCACCACCATTCCTCTCCACCACCGTCCCCTCCGAGCTCGCAGGCCAAAACCAAAGAAGAAAAGTCAGATCTGGAGAGGAAACCATATCTGGGTCCAAAACCTCTCAGATCCAAGAACTCCTTCTCCGATCTTCAACTCGTAGCCTAAATCTTCGAAATCCCTCCTTCACAGGAAGAGTCACCGTCATCAAAATAGTAAGGATGTTGCTGTGAGTCTCTCTGGAGAAGTCGCCGAAATAGTTACTAACCTTCTTGATGGGTTTCTTTTAGACGAAGAGAGAGGAAAAGCTTATTTTAGAGTTAAAAATTCTGTAATTTCAGCTCAACAAAAAAATATTAAGTTTTTTCTTGAAACTGAAAACTATACATGTGACTGGCATAAAGCCTAGTTGCCTCAGCAAACAGCGGTGACACAAACTCCTCTCACCATGATTCCAACTCATCTGGTCTAAAGCAAATTTAGTTAGCTCATGAGCTACCATGTTACAAACCATTGAAAGCTAATTTACTAATAGTCTTGCTGCAATTCTTCAAGATGCCCCCTATCGATGTCGCAAACTCTTATCCTCTGAAATGCCCTCTGCTACCCAGAGACAATCGATTTCCACTACTACCTGGCTCCATTGCTTGTGTTTAATCCATCAAAGAGTTTTCCTGATACCCACAGACCAGCTGGAGAATCTCCGCGAAGAGTATATACTGTTGCCACCACTTTTCTTATTGCAATCATCTTCTTTAAAGAGACTTCCTAAATCTTAAATAGCATAAAAAGCTTACGTCCATTTTGACTTCATAATTATACGTACGTCTAAAACTAAGTATGAATCACCATTATTTTGGCTCTCATGATAAATCTTTCGGTACAAGTTTAACTATTTTAGATATTTATGGGCTTAACTATTTTATATATTTATGGTCTGCAAATATGCTCAATCGAACAAAAACTTAATTTATATTAAATTAATATAATTTATTTTCTTAGAAATTTGATTAAATACTATTTATATTATTTTTGCGTAAAAGATGGAGACCTAAGATTTGTTACTGCACTCTTAAGTCCCAACTAAACGCTCGAGTTATCTCGAGAACTCAGTAAAATTGAGTTGACCGAATCGAGTTTTAAAGCTTGTTCCCGGTGATTTGTTTTTATCGAGTTCTTATTCAACCAAGTCAATAAAATCCAATAAATTTTTATTTTTATATTTACATATGTATTGTTGATAATTTGTGATTTTGTTTTAACTTATTAATTTATTTGAAAGTACAATACAATATTATACATATTTATATATATAGGGATGCACTTCTGTACAAACCGGTAGAACGTCTGAACCGTCCGAACTTCTACTAGGTGTAGGATCGCTGAAGATCTGCGTGTGCGTTGTCCAAACGCTCGACACGTGGCAGTAAAGTTCTACAACGGTCATTTTCAAAGTTCTACCGGGTTCATAATATTCTACCATTTTACACTAACATTCTACCGGATCCATAAGATTTTACCATTTCATACCCTGGTTTGTATTTAATTTCACCTCTACAGATATTGAGTTATGACGATTTCATAACGTTCTCAAAACTTTTTATTTCTCGTCTTGTCGAGTTCATGCTAATTCCGAGTTTTATAGCCACAGTACGCAAATAAATAAATAAATAAAGACTAGAAACTATTATTAAAAAAGAAACGTCTACTAGAATAAGAAAAATAATCCGACAAACCAATTTAATATTATATTAAATATAAAATATTTTAAAAGTTATATTGATCAAGGTACTTTTTAATTTTCTTTTTGATATTATTTTTATTAAATAAATGGGAAGTTTCAGTTCACTACCTTAATTTTACACAATTTTCACTAGACTACGGCCAACTAGAAAATGTGTCAATTCACTACGGGAAATTTTTTTTGTGTTATTTTAGCCCTAACGTCGTTATCATATATGGAAAAAGTATTGTTTCACTTTCAAATTTTATTAAACGTCTAAAATACCACTGTAATAAAAAACTAAAAAAAATTAAAAATTATTTTTCAAACCTTTAAAAAAAATATTTTTATGGAATAAATAATCAAAATCTTATTTGAATATTATTTTTTAAATAAAAAAATTTACAAAAAAATAATTAACGTTGTTAAACTTGATTTTTTATTTTAAATTTTTTTGAAAAACTGTTTTTTTTTTAAAATTAATATTGAAATAAGTTACAGTTAATATTGATATATATTTTTAATTTTTTAATACATGAGTATTATGAACATTTTACATCAAGGGTTAATCTTTATTAATAGATACAGTTAAGTTGCCACATTTTGCAGCTAGGTACAGTTAAGTTAGAAAACTGATTTTAAGATTAGTAAAGTTTCATTTTGTATCAAGTTAGACAACGAGGTTAGATTTCAGTTAGTTTTTAGTGTTAAATGACAAAAATGCCCCTTCTTATCAATCACATTTTCAAAAGCATGTCAAACTAAAACCCGAAGATGGGTCGACGGACAGTGGAGGAGTCAAACGGTCCACAGCCCCGGCCTTGGACGCGTTTATCAGAGTATCATCAAAATTAGGGATTTGGGTTTGGGTTTTGTTTTGGCATGCTTTTGAAATTTTGAATGATAAGGAGGAGCATTTTTTTCATTTTAGACTGAAATCTACTTATGTTGTCTAACTTGATTAGAATCAGTTTTCTAACTTAAGTATTCTTAGCTATAAAATGTGTCAATTTAATTGTATATATTTGAGATTAACCTTTATTCAAATGTCTCGTTTCTTAGTTAAGAAATCAGGCATGGATTATTAATTATCAATTAAGCCTACAATATGTGTTGAATTAAGGAATTAATTAATAACATATTTGGTGTTGGGCTGTACCCTGTTCAGAACAAGCAAAGATCCAGTTTTTATATATATAAAAAAGAGGACAAATCAAATATAAATCGGGATAAAAATACAAACCATTCGAACCGGTAGAATTTGAGTGTGCACTGGTAAAAGCAGATGGAACCGGTATAAAGGGAGTGTGAACTTGTAGAAACAGATGGACCTGGTAGAACTTCGCTACCACGTGTCGCGTGCTGGGACAAATATCGCCAAATCTTGAGCGATCCAACAGCTAGTATAAGTTTAAACGTTCTACCAAATTTGTATTGAAATGTATCCACATGTGATAATTTTCATTTCTTGATATATTTGTTAAATTAATTTTATTTAGTACGTTAAAACACATATGGGTATATACCGGGCACATAAGAGAAAATTCAATGCCAAATAATATATTCCTAAATAAAATAATAAAAAATTAGCACTTATTCATTCAAAAAGAGAGAATAAATAAGAACTTATTTTAGAATGGAGGAATGATGATTGTAGTGCCCAAATCAAACTAGAAGGCTTTTGTTTTCCTTAGTTGTGCTTTTGATT
>JAOWBG010182061.1:0-10314 GCA_028566255.1 Geranium maculatum
ACCCACTTTAAGATACTATTTAGGAACTCAAGTATGCATATTTTTTTTAGCAGATGTCCATTACTTAAAAAACAAAAGTTTGTATTACTCACTTGTCCTGGTGGTCTTGGACTTACTGTAGTCTGATAAAAAATTACCACACACTAAGCCATATCAAATATTGCATAATTTACTAAACTTAACTTACCATTATCCCAACAACTAACCGGTAAATGAGTTGAGTCTTTAATGCTCGAGCTTGATCCGTTAAGTATTCAGTTCGAGTTCGTTACAACAATCAAACTCGAGTCAAATTCGAGCTTGTTTAATAAACGAGTTGAACTCAGGCTAGACTTTAATCAAGGCTCTATTGGCTCCTGAGCCAGCTCGTCTAAGCTTTATCTGATTATCTTTTTTTATCATTTAACATATTTAAATATAACTTTAACCCTTAAAATATATATGGTAAAAACTATACGAGTCGAACCTAGACGATCTGAATTCGAGTTTGACTAATTTTTTTCCAGTTGAACTCAAGCTTGTAAAAAAGCTCATTCGAGCTCGAGTTGAACAGTTTTTTTTAAGCCGTGCTCTAACAAGATTAGGCTTGATTCAGCTTGTTTGTACCCCTACCCACAATGATAAGAGTCTCATGTAATAGGCTACCTTATTTTTTATTTGTTAGTGCCACATGTGACCAGTGATGCTTAAAGCTTCAGGGCAATCATAGAGTTATATTTTTAAGTCATTTGAGTTAATGTAATTTGGGATGCTTCAAATATCAGAAACAAAATTTAAGGCCTCGAGTGCATATTGTAGTAAAGAACTATAGGGGCCAAAGATTTGATCGATTTTTTTAAAAAGAATTCTTATCTACCTTGTTATTAGAATA
The DNA here is from genome assembly GCA_028566255.1 of Geranium maculatum. NCBI lineage: Eukaryota > Viridiplantae > Streptophyta > Magnoliopsida > Geraniales > Geraniaceae > Geranium > Geranium maculatum. Next base: position 872 of record JAOWBG010182061.1, read on the forward strand.
TAAAAGTATGGGCACACTTTACTGAAAAACACAATCCTATCTTTTGATGTTACATAGATTCATAAGTTTGAATAGTTTATGCCAAATCAGTTAACTTACATGTTGTCTGCTCTCCGACCGAAACGTTGAAGAGTGGCAGCTTTTACAATTTGTCTCTCTCAGCCCCAAAACAAAATGATCAAATCTGTACAACCCAATTTCAATTTCCCTAAAACCAAAGCAGAATGATACAAACAAATGTCTGATTCTCCTATAAAACAAACAATAAATACAAAACTTTAGCAATAAACTATTCATCCCTCACAGTATTATATATGCACACGGTTTGGTAGTCTCTTTTTGATCAGTTCAGACTGAAGAAGCTCAGAAGGACAGTTCAGAGGCACAGAAAGCTCGAAAAGAAATGGATGATGCCATGTCAGGCTTTTACATCAAAACGGGAAATGGAAGTGTTCGTGGCGCTGGCGCTAAGTGTGGCCGGTGGAATCCTACTACCGAACAGGTTAAGGTTTTAACCGACTTGTTCAGGTCTGGGCTCCGAACACCGAGCACTGACCAAATCCAGAAGATATCGAACCAGCTCAGCTTTTACGGTAAGATTGAGAGCAAGAACGTGTTCTACTGGTTCCAGAACCATAAAGCTAGAGAAAGACAGAAGCGGCGCAGAGTGTCTGTTGAGGAAAAAGATGTTGTTGTCCGAAGACAGGACAAGTATTCATCTGCAAAATGTAAGTCAAGAGAAACATATTTATTCAATTTCATATGATTGAAATTTATTTTCTTATTTTTTCAGTGACTGCAGATTTTTCAGAGGTGAGCCCGGGTTTGGAGCCGGAGAGAGTGATTGAGACGCTGCAACTTTTCCCAGTGAACTCGTTCGAAGAATCAGAACCCGAGAAGCTGAGGCTGCGTGTGTTAAGCCCTTACAACATAGGTGATGCGATGGATCATCCACCATTGGATCTTCGTTTAAGCTTCTTCTAGAAGAAACTATTAGGGCTAGACAAAACAAGTGTTAGGTTTTGGTGCATGAGCAAGAGGAGCAATTAGAAAATAGGGATAATTGCAGCTAGGTACATATGCCGAAGCCACTTTTCCACATAGGCACGCCTAATTTTCTTTTTAGCTTGTCGGGTCACCTCAAATTCTTATTTGTTTTATTACATGTAAGTACATCTAAATTTTTGATTAAATCTGTAACGAAAACAAGAATTTTAGGTGACCCGACAAACTAAAAAAAGGTTATGTGTACTTTGATGCAAAAGTGGTTTCGACAGGTGTACGTAGCTGCAAGGATACCTAGAAAATATTTATGTTACTATAATATTAGGAGAAAATTTACGTTTCCGCTGCTGTTACTTTCAAAGAAACTGAAAATTTCCTGGAAAATATAAAAATGCTTGGACATTCTCCTATGTATAATCCTGGGAAAAAACATTGTTTTTGTGTCTGTGTTTTTTACTCTGTTGGATTGGGATGGATTTTATTTTCCAGATTTTGAAATGCTTGGGAATGGGAATTTTTTGCTTTAAATTGTGAGAAATGTGTCCTTGAAATTGTAATTATATGTATCTGGCGGCCCTAAGTGTTCAGGGTTCGTTTTTTGAACCAAACCTACCAAAAACGAACCGACCGGTTTGGTTCTTGAAGAAATCAAACCGAAACTGAACTGACAAATTTTGGTTGGTTTGTCGAACCGAACTGATCGGTTTGGTCGGTTTTTGGTTTGAACCGAATTAAACCGAAAATCAACCCTAAAACCAAAAAATTGAAGCATAAACCGTAGGATTTATCATAATTTGAACCGAAATCGCTCGGTTCGGTTTTTAGTCGGTTTTGATTAAATAAACTGAAACCGACCACCGACCAAAACCAAACTGACCAAAACCGACCATTTTTTGGTTCTGTTCAGTTCGGTCGGTTTTGATCAGTTCGGTTTTTTTTAACACCCCTGTCCTAAGGAGCAAAGTTTATTAGTTGTAATGCGTTTAAAAAGAAAACAAAAACTCTCTTAACACGAGTGAACTGGAATTACATAAAGCAAGTCCACTGTAAACCGAAGTATTCAATCTGGCGGGAAGGAAATTTCTCTCAACAAACTCTCTCCCGTGGCCTCTGAAATCCCCATTATACCCTCGCCTTGTAAGTGAATTACATCACCCACCCTCGCCCCCTTTTAAATCACAATTAAGCCTTATTTAAAATATAAAATTTTGGCCTAAACTGAACCCTCTTCCTCTTCTAATCTTGGCGACGCCGAGAAAACAAAACACCATCGCTCCCCAACCACAGTAATGTTTCCTCCTGGCGACGGCGACGACGTCGTCTCGTCCACAGAGAGCGACAACGACGACGCATTCGATGAGGACATGGAAGCCCTAAGGCGCGCCTGCTTGCTCACCGGCACCGACCCCGCCGCCACCACCGCTGCGGCGGCGTCCGATTCTGATGAAGACGACGACGAAGATCTCGAGCTGCTTCGGAGCGTTCAGCAGCAGTTCTCGGTCGATATGATCCACCGCCCTCTGTCGCTGCGCCCTCTATGTCAGCTCCCTCCCTCCGCCGCCAACGTTTCCGATGACGACGAAGAGGACGATTTCGAAACCCTCCGCGCCATTCAGCGCCGCTTTGCGTCTTACAGCACATGTGAGTTTCATTTGGTTCACAATTGACATTTTGAGTTACACAATTTTTCCAATTTCTGTGTTTTCAACTTTGATGAACCATATTTGTGCTTGCTTGCTGCTGTAATTTATTCCTGACTGTCTTACAACCTGTAGAAGAATATGTTCCCCAGTTCCTTTCTTTTTCAAGTGGTTATTATGTAATGTAGGAATTTAGAAACTACTTGAATTGAATGTTTTGGTGTTCTCAGTTTAAGTATATAAGTGCACATGTAGTATATTATGTTGCCTCAATTGTTTCTTCTTCTTTTGCAATCCTCTGTTTATGTGTCTTCAGTGCTCCTAAACTAATTTGTTTTCCCTATTATTTTGGTTTAGTGAATGAAGATAACCTGGATAACGAAATAGAGGATTTGATACAGAAATCCGAGCTCCCAACCTCAGCTTCCAAGGATACTTTCAACCATTTGTCCAAAAATGCAAGCAATGGGTATGAAAGTTTTCTTGATGACCAAGTGCCTTCAATCTCCAAAGATATTGCCGATGACAGTGTTGAGAGGCACACATCTGGCTTCATCGAATGGCATCAGTCGGACGTGCCTATCTTATCTACATTACCGCTCGAGTCTTCTAACTTCCCTAAATCTGCACACATGTTCTTTGAAGCTATTAAGAAGAACAGATTATGCCAGAAGTTTATTCGGAGTAAATTGATTCATATCGAAGCTAGAATCGAGGAGAACAAAAACCTAAAAGAGCGTTTTAAAATCCTCAAAGATTTTCAAACTGCTTGCAGAAGACGTACCGGGGTTGCATTTTCCCAAAAGAAGGATCCACGTGTCCAATTAATTACTGTGCAGAAGGCGTTCCCTTCAAACAATTCTAAGGTGATTTTCATATTTATTTTTGCATATTCTTTTTGAAGTACTCTTCCGTTGGTGATTTTCTCCAACAAGGTATCAGAATTGTTTGCTGCCTCTATGTCCTTAATCATCTTTGAAATCATTTTTATTTCCTGTACTGCTTCATGGTTCTAGTTACATGTCGGTATGTCCCGGGCTTATAGCTGAGCCAAGTGCATATGAAAGAAGACGATAATGATAGAAGAAATGCATGTTTTGCTGTTAGTATATGTTGATATGGCATGTTCTAGATTTGTGAACATAGTGCGCTTTATGACTTCTTTCAAGACTTACTCCACTTTGCACCGAATGGGCCTAGCTTTCAGGGTATATGAGACACCTAATACACCACAAGCTAATTCACTCCTATTGATTTCGAACAAGGTATCACTTATTAGTAAGGCAATAATCCGATTTTGACATCTCTCATAGCTGAGGCCATAATCTTATGCTTCATTTGTTATAGAATATAGATAATTTCACCTAGCTTCAATCTATATGCAATGCCATTGAAGCCGTTACTTCACTACTGTGATTGATCATTTTGTCCATGAGTCAAGTATTTGCTCCGCATGTTGCCCCTTCCCGATTGCTTGTGATGTAAACAAGTACTGGGGGTGTGTTTCAATGTTATATTTATAGTCTGCATGGTCATTAAAGTTCACTTCGGTTTGACAACACTTATTCTTGCAGATAGATGACAAGAAGGGCTCGGGTATGTATTATGGCCCAGCAGAGAACTCTCATGTTGGTAACTACAGAATGGCATTGACTAAATATCCACTGTCCTTGGAGCAGAAAAAATGGTCAGATACAGAGAAGGAAAATCTTGGAAAGGGAATAAAACAACAATTTCAAGAAATGATGCTTCAGATTTCGATAGACCACTTCAGGTGAATTTAATGATCTTTTCATTGTTGCTGATAAAAAATAACCTTTTCATTGTTTATTTTCTAAATTGTGCCGTTAGTGCTGAAATGTAGGGTATTCATAATAGACTATGCTCATCAGCCCTTAAGCATAGTAAACTATGCTATATAGAAGAACTTAAAAATGTAAGTTTTGAGCTTTTCTTGCTTTACCTTTTATCTAAGAAATTAAACTTGATAATGAAATTTATGTGTGCTTGATATAATGTTGGCTTGGTTAAATATGGTTATGTCACCATATGCCTGAAATGGGCTGGCCACATTCCGTTGATGCTTGTATTTTGGATTCTGTAGCTCCATTTAGTAGGGAAGTTATTCCAGGATCATGGTTGGAATGGGAGGTTTGGGATACATTTGTTGAAATTTAAAGAGTGTGGTGCCTTGCTTCATTAAGCATCAGTTATTGTAGTGGGTAGTTAAAGAGAAGAGCTGGGGGTGAGTATTCCCTCTCATCATTCTTAATTGTCATATAAGTGTTGGTGGAAGAAGAGTCCGGCAAAGGCTTTATTTTTAAAATTTTTGGTATCGGAAAAAGGATGTAAAAACTATGCTATGTTTTGAAAAACATATCATCCTTGCATAGCATCTATTAAAGGAAATGAACAAACTTAACATTGCGGCATCTATTTTTCGAAGGATGCATTTAATTCTAGCTCTCTCATGCCTTGTACTACAAGTAATTTTTTCCCATGTTTCATATTGCAGTCATTCAGATGTATCTGCTGGAGAGTCAAATAGTATTGATTCAATTCTTGAAACGATCAAAGATCATGAAATCTCCTTAGACCAGATTCGAGAGTTTCTGCCTAAGGTTAATTGGGACCAATTGGCTTCCATGTATGTAGCAGGTCGATCTGGTGCAGAATGTGAAGCAAGGTATGTATCTGAAATGATACCAATCTACAATTTGCCTCTTTGATTTGAAAGGATATCTTCTGCATATTGTTATTGGATACAGTATTAGATCACTATATTCTTTCCTATTTTTGTTAGTTCTATTGCCCAAAGACATGTTTTTTTCTTGGAAATACTTGCCTGCTGCTTTTTGATTGACAGGAAATAACTTGTGTCTGGTCGACAAATGAGACTTATAATTGTCTTGTGAAACATATATGCATTAAACATGGTACTCATGAAAAGCTCAACTTGTATTTGTTTTAAAATATGGTAAGAAATGCTAGATAATTTGACCAATATTTTAGACTCATTTCCATAATAGAAAATTAAATACTCAACAGCTTGAATATTTGTACCTTAATTCTATTTCAAATGTAATATGTTTAAAGGGGAGGTATGATCTTACCTGTGAATAAGATGTTTTTTTAAGATAAATTTGTGTCAACATACAAAAAGCACTGCAGGAGCAAGTTATAATAAGATATTAGGTGTGGCTGATTTCTAGTTTTGAGTTCAGAAAATTTTGCATGGTGTATAATGTGTTTTTCGTTAGTGTTTTCGTATGGGTATTTAGGTTTCGAGTTATTTTGTTTCAGGTCTCAAGTTGTACAGCTTTAGACTACTGTTTTATATGTTCATTGATTTTCTCTGAAGCATGTGTGTATCCTTCAACCCAAGCTAGCTTTGCAGACGTCTATGACATCACCATCACACACCTTTTATCATTGTTGACTGTGAACAAAGGTAAACACAGCCCAGACACCTGCCATATACACACAATGTGTGCTTGACTAAAAATAGTGGCGCTAAATAGTAAATATGCCTGTGATTCATTTCATCATTGACACCTGCTATAGTTAGTTTAGTTATATACCATAGATCAGTATTAATCTATAGATATGGACCTTTCTCTAAGTTTATATGGGTCAATCCTGCAGGTGGTTGAATTGTGAAGATCCTTTAATAAACCATAGCTCATGGACTTCTCATGAGGATAAGAACCTTTTGCTGATTATCCAAGAAATTGGGATCAGTAATTGGTTTAATATTGCAGCATCATTGAGGACAAATAGGACTCCGTTCCAGTGCCTTGCCCGCTATCAAAGGAGTTTAAATGCTTGTATTCTGAAGGGGGAGTGGACTAAGGAAGAAGATGACCAACTCCGCATTGCTGTAGAAACTTTTGGTGAGAGTGACTGGCAGGCTGTTGCTTCTACTTTGGAAGGACGTGCAGGAACCCAATGCTCTAACAGGTCCGTTACTTATCCCATATGTCATACTCTGTTTTTTCTCTAGAAGCCATCTTGTTTTTCCTTGCTTTGCTGATTTCACGGGCCTTGAGTATGCTATTCCTGTGTACATAGGGCATTGTTGGGTAGTTTATAAGTGATATCAAACTATAACAAAGAAAATAGAAATCTGGTTATAGACATTAGGTTAATAATTCACCAAAAACCTTCCTTTATAATGTAGAAATATATAATATAGTTGTATTATTGATGGATACTTATATTGAATTACAGTATGAAGTTCTCTTATATAGGGAACAATAGGAAACAAACTAAATAAGGAAACCTGATAATAATATGCAACAAAGCAAACCCTAATACTCAAACTCAAATACTACTTAACTATTCTAATCCTTCCGTTCACGTGCAAGCCGTATAACACGAGTCTTCCATGTGGATCAAGAATTATTAGGAAGCAAACATAAACGTGCAACTACGTCAAACAACGATTGTGCAAAGCATCTTTAATCATGTCGACTTTACGGACACGAGAATGAGTGATTTTTAAGAATAATCACCAAAAAGTTTCAACCAATTACGTAACATAATGACAGTGTGGCAACTACGTCGCATAACAACGATACAGGGTTTTTAAGAATAATAACCAAAACGTTTCAACCAATTACGAAACATAATGACAGTGCTGCAACTTCGTCGTATTATGACGGTGCAAGATGATTTTAAGATAAATCACTAAACTTTTCAAACAACTAAGTCATATAATGACGGTGCAGCAACTACGTTGCACAACAACAATGCCAAGTGATTTTAAGATAAACCACTAAACTTTTAAAGCAACTACTCCGGTGCGAAACAACTTCAGCAACTACTCCGGAGACTGTCCGCTCGACGAGCGACTAGCGACTTTTACAACACTGGTTATATCAAACTATAACAAATAATTTAGACGCATAGTGATAGGCATTATGTCAATACTTCACCAAAACCTTCCTTTATAACCTAAATTGTTTATCCTTTCAATTCATTTTCCTTAAACATGAACCACTATATCTGTTTGCTATCCCTTGAATACACCTTTTGGTCATTCCTGCATTATGTATATATCTATTGCTTTGTTCCTCAATGACCTGTTTATATCCTTTCTTGAATGAGTTGGGCCATCATGTGATGCTGTACCTTGCAGATGGAAGAAATCCCTTCATCCATCAAGACGACAGACAGGGAGGTGGGCCTCAGATGAAGACAAACGCCTGAAAGTGGCTGTAATGCTCTTTGGGCCCAAAAATTGGAAGAAAATTGCTCAATTTGTGCCTGGTCGAACTCAAGTACAATGTAGAGAAAGGTTTTGTAGAATGATTTTGAATTGTGTATATATGTAGTTGATGTTACAAAATTTTAATGGCTTAATTTTGATTGTAGATGGGTCAATTCCTTAGATCCTTCTTTGAAGTGGGGTGAATGGACTGAAGAAGAGGATTCAAGGTTGAGAGAAGCGATTGTGGAACATGGATATTGTTGGTCTAAAGTTGCTGCATGTGTTCCTCCACGTACCGATAGTCAGTGCAGCAGGTATGTAGTAGGCATGAGTAGGAACCAAGTGTATATTCATCTATTATGCGTGTATTATGTAATTCATTATTAATCACAACTACTTTGAAAATAGGAGGTGGAAGGTGCTGGTTCCAGATGATGTTCCTTTGCTCCGTGAAGCTAAAAAGATAAAAAAAGCTATCCCAGGGAACTTTGTTGATAGAGAGTCTGAGCGTCCTGCCCTTGGTCCTAAAGATTTTATTCCAGTGGCAACATGTTCAATGCCTGCGTCTGAATCTGTAAATTCTGCTAGGAAATGCAGGAGGAAACGAAGGTACACTATTCAAATCCTTCTTTTATATTTGGGATCCTGGTTATAGCACGTATTCTGGTTATGTTAAACTCACTTCAACCCAAAAGCTTAAGCTCTTTTGTGGAGGGCCCAACCAGTATATTAAATGATCACTAAATTCACATTCTTTCAATGTGGGACACTTCCATACACCCCTGATGTGCATGTCAGGCCTTGCATGTGGACCAAGAATATATGATTTTGGGAGGAAGCACAACAGTGACAGCCTGTCAACCTCAAGTCCAAATAGTAAACCAAACTCTCATATGATGTTAAAATAAAACTTCAACCCTAAATCTCAAACTTTTAGGTGGAGACCCCAACTACTATATTAAGTGATCACTAAATTCACATTATTTCATTGTTGGACACTTCAGCAGATTTTGATGTACCACATTGGTATTTGCAGAGTAGGGGCTGAATCTTACAAGGAAGATGCTACTTCAAGGAAAAAGAAAAGAGCTCCCAAGAAGCCCTCAAGTAATAATATGAGTACTGTAGAATCAGGTAATCTCCAGAATCAACAAGATACAGATAACAATAGTCTTGTATTATTACCTCCCGACTGTTTGGAGTTGGGAACTGCCAATGGTTGTGGTATTGAGGCCTCAACTGGTGTAACAACCAGTTCAAAGATGAAAAAAAGAGCTCCCAAGAAGCCCTTAAGGAGAAATTTGAGGACTGAAGAATCAGGTATACTCCGGAATCAACAAGACATGGATAATCAGGGTTTGGTATTACCTCCTGACAATTTGGAATCTGGTACAGCCAGTGGTCATGGTATTATTGAGGCATCAAATGGTGCCACCACAACTAGTTCAATTAGCAAGAAAAGAGCTCCCAGAAAGCCCTTAAGGAGAAATTTGCGGACAGAAGAGTCAAGTATACTCCGGAATCAACAAGACATGGATACTCAAGGTTTGGTATTGCCTCCTGACTGTTTGGAATCGGGTACAGCC
>JAOWBG010183172.1:0-10247 GCA_028566255.1 Geranium maculatum
CTTGCTTCACGTGCAAAACTCGATATGTTATTCGGTTTGCACGTGAGGGGAGTGTTAGAATAGCTAATTAAATTAGGATTTCCTATTTCTATTATGTTTCTTAGTTTGGTTTATTTCCTATTGTTCCCTATATAAATGAACCACCTATTGTAATTCTTAATCAAGTTATTTATCAATAATACAATAATATTTAGAAACTTAACAAGGATGAAAAAGAACGTGGAAATAATATGAAGAATATGTCCCGACTTCTTTATGTTTGATTTGATAACTACATGAAACAACTTGTTCAAACATGCCTTATATGCTATTAGTTTTTGTTCAGGATGAACTTTTGGGGGTATTCGACTATCAATTTCTTTTCCCCAATGATAAGATACTCATCTGCGGGCATACGGAATTGTGGATATGATGCTATCAATGAAGTCAGGTTTCTTGTTAAAGAAGCACATAAACGTGGAATCGAGGTGACATTTTATTAGAATGTAATTAAGTGCTTCTTTTTTTACGTGTTTTAGGATATTTGTTTCTTCTAATTCTACTGAATCAGGTGCTCATGGATGTTGTTTTCAACCACACAGCTGAAGGAAATGAGAATGGCCCAATATTTTCTTTTAGAGGTGTTGATAACAGTGTGTACTACATGGTTGCACCTAAGGTATGGCTTTTGCAATTGTCACATGTTCCTGCCTTAAAAAAAAGTTGAAAGTGATTTGGTGATGGATGAAATTAAGGATTTAATATTCTAGGGGTGTAAAGAAATTAAAAAGGGAAGAGAGAATGTTGGAGCTAAATTGTACTTTTGGTTTGGGCATAATTTATCAGCGATCAATCCTTTCTTTAAGCCATCTGCTCCATTTTGGGTTTCAAATTATTGTAATTTTGTAAAGCTATAACATGTTTCCTGATCCTGTTGTTCTAATTGCTACTGTTTTACCTTCTATTTAATGTTTTTACAGGGGGAGTTCTATAACTATTCAGGTTGTGGTAATACATTCAATTGCAACCATCCTGTTGTAAGACAGTTTATATTGGATTGCCTGAGGTACGCTTGACTCCCTGAAGCATATTATTCTTTCTTTCTCAAATTGTTTTTTTTTATTTAACCTGAGCACATCTGAGTAAGTGTGTATTATTTCTTCTATTTACCCATTACTAGTGATTCTGTTGTTGTGATATTTTAATGCTAAGTTACAAGCTCCATATCTCTTCATTGCATCCCTGAATAGGATTGTGTGTGTTTATTTTTTCTGTGACAGATATTGGGTAACAGAAATGCACGTGGATGGCTTTCGCTTTGATCTTGCTTCTATCATGACCAGGGGTAGCAGGTCTTGCTACATCTCTTTCAGTTATTCTGAATACTTGGCAATCTACTCACTGGACTAATGTTTATGTTGGTCTTTCTGTTTCCTTCTTTCTACAGTCTCTGGGATGCAGCTAATGTATATGGGAACCCAATAGAAGGTGACTTGTGTACAATTGGCACCCCTCTTAGCATCCCTCCGCTAATTGACATGATGAGTAACGATCCAATACTTCGCGGAGTTAAGGTATTGTTATTGATCTTTGTTGCTGCTGCCTTTCCCCCTCTATCCCTTTACTTTGTTGTAAATTTTCAGCTTAGCATAATTTTGTTTTTCAGTAAGTATTTCTGAATATGAATATTTAAGTAAGTTTTTCCTACTTTAAAAGTTTCAATAAGTCTCTCCTACTTCGATTTATCGAGTGAACATATGCAAGTACCCACAAAGTAACAGGCTTTAATATTCATATATGGCCAATATGTATTGGTGTTACACATACAATCATATAATACTGTAATGGATAGAAATTTTTTTAACAGTTTTTCTGCCTCAATCACGCGGTCTCTCTTTTTTCCCTTTTCTACTTCCAGTTTACTATTCCATAGTTACAAATTGTACTTTCCCCCCAATTTTATCACCTATATAATTTTTTGTTCCTGTAGGCTGTACTGCGAACCAGCTTCATTTTGATTTTATTCATTTGTACTTTATAGTTATTCTAACCATTTCATGTTCTATTAATATATCAGATTATTTGCTGAACATTTTATTGTTCCTTGTCAAAAAGCTTATAGCTGAAGCATGGGATGCTGGTGGCCTGTATCAAGTTGGCAAATTTCCTCACTGGGGTATTTGGTCTGAATGGAATGGAAAGGTTAGTGTGGGATGGTTTATGGTCAATGGGAGTGAGGGAAAGGATCAAATGACAGGCTATCCATACCTTACAGTTATTGAATTAATTCCATGCATATTTGTGTTCATAATAATCTAACAATTACAGGTAAAGAGCATATTTTGTTGATGGCCTGTTTTCATATTTGCATCAAAGTTTCACCCTTCCTCAAGACATCATCTCATGAAGGTCACAGAGTTACAATTTAGTAAAAAAGTTATAATTGTGGATGCTGGAATACAGTCTCTTCAACTTGCCAACTTCTAGAACATCATGTCTATGGATCTTTCTCAGACTGTCTTTTTCTCTTTCACGTGACTGCGGATGCATGTCTTACAGTGTCTTCTAGATGTCAAAATGGATGTAGTTGCAAGTTTAATTATTCACATGATGCCATTCAAGGCTTATTTAAATTTGAATTAATTATGACTTACATTCACATTTCCTTTTCTCGTGATGTTTGTGGGAGGGTGCATGTTTATTCATTTACAAGCAAGTTTATATGTTTTTTGCTGTGGATTTCAGTATCGTGACATTGTGCGGCTGTTCATCAAGGGCACAGATGGGTTTTCTGGGGCTTTTGCCGAATGTCTTTGTGGGAGCCCCAATTTATACCAGGTAATCTCGTGACCGTCACTGTTTAAGTTTAGACTCAATGGGACTCCTGGCATACTCATATTGTGTCGGAATGTTCTGTATTGTGCTACTGTATGACTATTCAGTTCCATCTTTTACTGGTCAGGGAGGAGGAAGGAAACCATGGCATAGTATCAACTTTATATGTGCACATGATGGCTTTACTTTGGCTGATTTAGTGACCTACAACAACAAACATAATTTGGCAAATGGTGAAGACAATAATGATGGAGAAAGTCACAATAACAGCTGGAACTGTGGACAGGTAAACACTGCTTTTGCTTTCAGATGTGATGATTTGGTCTAGCGTTGATGCTTGTGATAAGGTCATCGTGATTTTCGTCCTTTTTTATTCAATATATATACGAACCACTAAAGTAGAAGGTAACTAGAAATGTTGAGAAGTAAGAACATTCTGATTGGTACTTCTGTCCCACTGAAAAAGGAATCTTAGATGAACATGTTTTTATATAAGAGAAATAGGGTAAGAGAGAATTCCTATTCAGCTGAATATATAATAGGAATATAAGGCAAATTACATTAACTGAAAATCTAAGTAGTATTTACAGGTGATTTTCAATCATTTCATGTATGTCTATAATTTGGGGATATCTGCTGATTTGGTTGTACTCATTTGGTGGTAGTAAGACTTTTATTCACAACTCTTCATTTTTTGTGAAAATAATTATTTAGGAAGGTGAGTTTGCAAGCATTTCTGTGAAGAAGTTGAGGAAACGACAAATGCGGAATTTCTTTCTTTGTGTAATGGTTTCCCAAGTAAGTTTTAACCAAATTCATTTGTTTTATCACATGTTTTTTCAGAACAGAATGTTCTCTGCCAGCACTGGAAATGCTTGGTACATGATTAGCAGATACGTTTTTGGGATACGAATGGGACTGAGATTAGGGTTGGGGTCCTCATTCAAGGGATTTTTCTTAAATTAAAGAAAATAAAGGAAGCTGATAAAAAAAATAAAAAAAATAAAGGAAAGTTTATTATTTGGTCCTGGATCTCCGGTTAGGGTGATTTTCTAGTCGGTTTCATGTAATCCAAACATCAAGACTGAGAATCTCATTCCCATTCTGTTTCTTGATCCCCATTCCAAAGTGACAATCATTGGATTAACCAAACACTACCTTCAGATCTGTGAATTGCAATAGCTCTATGTTTGTACTGCTCTTGTCTGGTTCCTTCCACGGCCTTAAGCATATCTTTGGTTAGCCTAGCCTTCCATGATGAACTCTTCTTTATCTGCATGAATACAGCTTTAATGCAATTACATGCTGAGTTCTGCTTAATAAATATTCTTGTTAACCTTGCATGAATACATCAGTCGTGACATCTGACAGGTATGCTAAGAATAATTTAACGTGCCCCTTATTATATGTGCCAGTGCCAAATTAATTAGGTCCTGCTTGAATGTATACAGAGCTTCCAGGAATCATCACCTACAAGAGCCTTATACTAGCTTTATTGTATTGGCTTGGTTTGGAAACTGAAATGAGGCAGTACTACTTCAAAACTTGAGAGCTATGCATTGAGTCAAAATTGGATCTAATATATTTTCTCATTTCTTATTTCTACCTCCGTTCCAAAATAAGTGGCCACGTCACTGAATGAGTTGTTACAAAAATGAGTGTCCACTTTCCTTTTGAGGAAGTGAATTATGCATGGGTTATCAATGGCATCCTTCTATGTTATTACCGATGAGTGACTTAGCAAGTGGGAGCACTAACTTCACTAATCTTTAATTTTTGCCGATCAAACATGCCATTCATTTTTGGAATGGCAGAAGTATGTGTTTTAAAGTCACAGTAACAACTAGAGGGATAAATCTCCCCTAATCTGGATACACTGATGAGCTGAAAATAAGGACCAACTTTTATCTGTTCATTGACCATTTTCTTTATGCCAGGGTGTCCCAATGATATACATGGGTGATGAATATGGCCACACGAAAGGGGGAAACAACAATACTTATTGCCATGATAATTATGTAATCATCTAAAACCTACTTTAATCAAGTCCAAACTTTTGCTTCATGAATTGATTGTTAGCTTCTCTCCAGATCAATTACTTCCGCTGGGACAAGAAAGAAGAAGCCTCATCAGATTTCTATAGATTTTGCTGCCTTATGACAAAGTTCAGGCAGTAAGTATCTCCCGCACGTTGCTGATGTTGCTTCAATTTCTTCTTTTATTCATGTTTGCAATTATGTTGTTCCAGGGAATGTGAGTCACTAGGGTTACATGACTTCCCAACAGCAGAGAGGCTGCAGTGGCATGGTCATGCTCCCGGGTTGCCAGACTGGTCTGATACAAGCCGATTTGTGGCCTTCACCCTGGTACTCATCAATTCACTTATGTCACTTTCATGCCTAAATGATTTAGTTCTTTGGTATACATATCGGCTGTGCTAATTCAGTCATATATGACCAGTAATTAAGCATTAAATACTCTATGCATGGAAAGGAGAAACATGTTTCATATAGCTCGCATTGTACTTCTTTTCTGTCAATTTAAATTTTCTTGCCGATCAAAAAAATTTTTTGAAGGCAAAAGTAGCATGTAACCTTCGAAACGAATTTAGATACAGATAATTCTCAATTTAATCTCATATATCTGATGATAGAGATTTTTCAATTGAGGTGACAATTCTTTTATACATAATAGTTTTGAAAAGAATAAGTCTCTTCTATATAAGTCTTGGACTCAATTGACAATTCTTTTATACATCAAACTTAATTTTTTTCTTAAGAATGAAAAGTTTGACACAAAGCCAGCATTTATAGATGAACCAACATTGACTTTGCTTCATCCATAATCCCTCATTTAGTGTAACTGGGTACTGATGGATTTCAAATGTGCCAGACCCGCAAAACCCGCTAACCGTGAGCGGACACCCAACCCGTAAAACCATCGGGTACGGGTTTTTTCCATAACCGACCCGAAAATTCAAATGTGAATTTAATTAACAATTTTTTTTACAATACAAGCAAAAAAAATACAAATAAATGTTATATTATAGAAATTTAGGTTTTTGTGTCCGTAGGTAATTAGAATTTAAGTTTTTCATTTTTTGTTAAAAAACTAAAAATTATATAATATTAATATATAAATTAAATTCGTACGGGTGCGGGTCGAAATCGGGACGAGTACATGTCGACCCGCACCAACCGCTCAAAAACACGATCCGACCCTGCAAAAGTTCGGGTTTTACCCGTTCCGATCGGGTCGGGTTCATCGGTTTCAAAATATTTTACCATCCCTGTCACATCCTCAATTAGGTTGAATACACACAATCAAAATGAAAACCTAACATTTAACAGTTAAAGACAAAACTTGCTTCCCAAAACCACCCACATCCCAGAATGCAGCAACAAATACAATATATAAGATCAGTTGAGTTGAGTTGGAAACTAACCCTTTGTACAGCAGCTACTGCCAGCAAATTGCAAGTTAATCTCTCCCTTTTTGCTGCATTTGAATTGGCCCCAATTACCAACTATAGTGCTACTTCTACCAAAGGTAATTTCCCATGAAACTTGAAAGATCTCAAGAAACATGAATTGCAATGCCATAAATTTCCATACAGGTCACAAATTTGTGTATCAGACAATACAGAATCAAACAACAACACAACAAAATGAAAGCTTTGCTTCCACCATCAGAAATTCTTCTCATGTCTAATGGCTGAAACACACAATTATTCTAAATAGTCCTTACCTCAATTTCATACGTTATATTCAATTATACAGTCTTGCTGCGACGCGCCTTTCTTGCACTCTAAAACAAGCTGTTAGCATTTATGATTTATCAGAATTTGTATGAACCAAAAGCAATTGATCAGGTATCATAAAAATGGCTGCATTGACACTACTTCATAGAAATGCAAAGACACAACGAAATGAATCCTTACCAGTTGGAGCTCAAAGAGTTGCTTTTGTGCTGTTTCAAGAATTCTTCATCTGGGTCCGGACAATTTTGATGGAAGGATTGTTGAAGGGTCAATGATGCAATCAATGGCTGCAGTTGTTCTTGACAAATGTCCGATAGAAAACTCATATTCCAAGTTCTCTTCAACTGCAACCGAACCTTCGAGTACTTTTATCACCAAATGCATGGAAGGCCTCTTGGTGAAATCGCTTTGTAAACACCAAGCTGCAACCTTCATCAGCTCCATGACTTCTGATCTCCTCGTCTCATCCATCCCTTCGCGTAACTTGCTTTCAACCATGTCCAGAACACTATCCTCTTTCGCCTTCCTCTCGAAGACACTCAGCAGATGCATATCTTCCTCGGGCTGAGACCTGTCCAAGTTCTTCCTCCCACATAGTATTTCAAGAACCACGACACCAAAGCTGTAAACGTCTACTTTTTCAGTGATGACAGAACTTAACCACTCGGGAGCCATGTAACCCGGCGTCCCTCTCATTGCTGTTACAACTTCAGTTTCCTCCTTGCTGATCAGCTTAGCCAGCCCGAAATCTGACACTTTTGCGTTAAAATTTTCATCTAAGAGAATGTTCTGAGGTTTGATATCTAGATGAAGTATCTTCTGGCTGCAATCCTCGTGGAGGTAGGCTAGTCCCTTTGCTATGTCGCGGATGATTCTTCTTCTGCATTGCCAACTGAGATCAAGAGCTTGAGTTCTGTTGAAGACCCATTTGTCCAAGGATCCACTGCACATGTACTCATAAACCAAGAGCCTATGTGCTTTTTCAGCACAAAAGCCAACCAGCTTCACCAAGTTCACATGGTGAATGCTTCCTATGGTCTGAACTTCAGAAAGAAATGACTTCTTTACTTGGCCAAAACCTTCAAGCTGCTTTACGGCTATTTCAGTGGTGCCATCAGGTAAAGTCCCAAGAAAGACTGACCCGAATCCTCCCTCTCCAAGCTTGGTACTAAAATTCTTGGTCATGACCTTCAGGTCTTCATAAGAGAATCTAGCAGGCATCCCCAATGCTTGGTCCAGATCATTCTCCTCTATTTGCTCTGAAGCTTTCTTATATCTAAGGAAGAAGAGGCAAGCTCCAATTGTAAGAAATACAGAGAAGGTAGCACCGAGAATTGATTCAAGTAAGACTTGTACGTTTCTTTGTTTCTTTCCTAGGGGAGCGTCAAAGGAAGGAGAAGGACCTTGAGTAGGTGGAGTATTCTGTACCTTTACAAATCCAATTTTATTTGAGCTGAACTGGGAATATCCACGATAACTACTGTTAAACAATGGAGAAGAGAACAAGAGGCATGACTTACTTGAAAGAGTTTGGTCTCCTTGTGTTGAATTGGACCAAACATTGTAAATCGAAACAGCTCCACATGAACAATTGTTCAAACATGCTTGCTTGCAGCTCTCTTCAGTTGTATTCTGCATAAAGGTGTAAGCACGAGATTTTATAATCATGGAGTCAGCTGGAAGAAGGCTATGCAAGCTGTGAGAATCACAGGATATTGGTGTTGTTGCGTAACACCCAAGATAGGGTTTTGAACCATCCTTCTGCTTAAAATAATCTGACTGGTTTGATGCTGGACAACTGCACGTATCATTCAAACATATACCGTACTCTCCACACCCTCCTGTATAGACACATCCACCCCACATGTAATTATGTATAGAGTCTGGTAAAAGATCGGACAAAACCTCCCAATCATCAGACCGTCCCCAACTATATAATTTCAAATGCCCATCACTATCCAGCTTCAAAAACTGAGCTGAATATGTTTGAGGAATCGGCAAGTCACCAAAGCTTCCTCTAACATATTGGCAGTAATAAATCCCTTCCATAGACATGTTTGTATATAGTCGGGGATAATTGGTTTCTGGCTCAAAGTAAGCATGTAATGTTTCATTATCAAAAGCTAAAGAGTAGAAACCCTCGCCCCAATCTGATGTGGATATGCTTGCTACCAGCCTCTGCCCCGAAACCAGACTCTGCCCCACAAGTAACGAATCTGTTGGGTGATCAAAGGACTGCCAGACCGCACTGTTGTTTCTGTGGAAAAGCATGAGGTTTCCATCCTCGGTTAACTTCATGCCTGCAACTGACTTCCCTGCTGTATTTGTTGACCAAGCCTTTGTGCCATTGAGATCATCCAATACCAAGTCACCTTCTCCGTTTAGTTGCAGTTTTGCCCCAAATCTGACAGGATTTTTCCGATTAGCAGACCATACCATCCTGGGAGAAAGAGTATTATTTGAAGCTCTCTGGAATATAGATATGGCAAAGAGACAAGAACTCCCGACCTGCATGCAGTGGAAGCCACAGACAAAACTTCCAGTGAGAAGGATTGGCTCCACACCAGTAGACTCCCAGAGACTAATATTTGATGAGGGGGCGTTGCTCCAAGAACTGAAGAGATTAGCAACTGATGGGTATTGAGTAATAATATTCTGACCACTCACTGAATCCAAGAGAAACAACAAAACAGCAAGGAGAACAATATAAGCACTACCTCCTATTGCCATAGCCATTGCATGCATAACAAGAAGATACAGATAAACCTTTAATGCTTAAACAAATTTGAAGGGAGTAAAGACTAATGGTAAGTCCAAAGAGATATTATCTGAGTTGTGTTTATGATACAATAGAATAATTTTGAATTGTAGGTTGAGAGGGGAGCAAGGAAAATGAAGTCAAGTCTTTGGAGCACATGCAAGTCGTCGCATGTGCTAGTCTTTGGACCATCCTATTGAACTTTTGGTTGAATAGTATGCAAGGAAAGCAGAACCACATGATGAAGTGATTTGTTGTGTTGTGGATATATCAACCTCAAAATTTGATTTCTAAGCCAAAAAACAATGCATTCTTAAGTGACAACATATAACTAACTCTTTTATTATTATTATAGAAAAGAAAATATACGCTCATCGTAGACATCCATTTTTTGGTCCTCGGCGTTTAATTGAAATGAATTTTTAATAATTTGTTAATATAATTGAAGTCAACAGTCTCTGGTGGACTGGGTCGTGCATGTATTATTAAGTTATTTATATTTATTTTCTGGGGACATTATTGGATCATCAAACTAAATAAGCTATGGACATGTCAACTACTCAATTGAAGATTGGGATGTTTGTATGAGCATATACAGACCACTAATAATTAGAGGTCCCAATTATGAAAGTGACATCATGTGTACTATTAATGCAAGTGTTATAGACTATTCCTTTGATACAAGAGAAATTATGCACTCATTAATTTTTATAGACATCCAATTAAAGAAACTAAGACAGCAAGGGTATAGAGGAGCAAAGGAGAGAAACCAATATCTTTTAAACTTCAAATTCAAAAATTAACTAACGGATTATGACCAGTGGCGGATCCAACAAAAATTTCAAGGGGGGCAAAACTTCATACTAAAAATTTAATTAAAAATAATTATCAAATGCATATAACAAAAACTAATTC
>JAOWBG010184283.1:0-10242 GCA_028566255.1 Geranium maculatum
AAAATCTCAAACTGAATTCAGTTTACTAACTGATTTGAGTTTGAGAGTATGTTAGAATAAGAAATATATTATATGTTCTATATTCGTAAATATTACCTATTCGAGTATGGTTTTATTGAGTATTAAGTAGGAAAACCTATATATGTATATTTAGTAATAATAAACCCAAACCTAAACTTATTACTTATTTATTCTTACATCTTCGCTTGTGTGCTCCTCTATAATAAGTCGCGGTTCTTCTTCACGAGTAATATCAAGTCTGGTTATGTGAGCTCTTCTAGTAAGTTGAGCAGGTGCCCACAAGCTCTGTTATAGCCAGTGTCGGCTCAATGGTTCTTGAGGCTTAAACCAAAAGTGGTTAATAGAGTATTATTTTATATATTAGTCTACAAAATGGGCCTAAGATGTTTAAATTTGGGGCCTTTTTTATCATTATTCGACCCTATTTTTTAGGTGGGCTTAAGGCAATTGCCTCATTTGCCTTATGAACGAGCCTACCCAGGTTATAGTCCGACATGCGAATAAAGTTCATATTTGTTACTTAAACTAGTTTCTTGATTCACATTTTCTCTACGTGGGATGCAAACACTTTCTCACGTGCAAATCGATTGACACATCAGAGTTTTGCTCGTGAACCGTGAGACTTTCGCAGGAATTATGATAACAAAGAGGGATCTAAGTGAGAGATGATCTTATAGTGATATATCATGATAAAACCTGACCCACCTAAAAATCAATTTGATATATGAAATCTCATATTTGTTATTACGTTGATATGATAAATGAAGATTACGAGTTATGTTAACTATCAACTTAAACTTTTTATTGAGACATGATTTCATAATATACTAAAAAAAGAAAAATGCAACGGTTTGTGCAGGATTCAATAGCGAGGAAGCCCTAGCAACATGTTGCGGCGGAGGAGGCCGATACAACTACAATTCGTCGAGAAGATGTGGCAACGAATTTACTAGTGTTTGTGAAGATCCTTCTTCGTATATTAGTTGGGATGGATTGTACTTGACTGAAGCTGCTTATAGATGGATCCCGCATGCTATCTTACAAGATGGATCCTACACTAACCCTAATTTCAATTCCTTGTTTTTGAAGTATATTTAGTTTATAATAAGGACTCAAGTACACATGCAATCAAAATCAATCAATATAATGTAACGCATTAAAATGTTGTAATCTAAGAGACGTGCAAGTCTTTTGACATATACAAGCTTGGCCTGCTCCTCGTTATATATTCAGTTTATTCACGTGCGAATCAACACAAGTTGGGTCAAGTGGTAAGGAGTGTGAGGTCTGAGTTCGAATCTTGGTACATGCGGGTTTTTATTTCTGTTCTGTTGCTGACAAAGAGGTTAAAAAACTGATAATACGATTCTCCGAAGGTCGGTCCAGAACAAGGGATTGATAATATGGTTCTCCAAAGATCAGTCCAGAATAAGGGTTTTTTGATTTGCTGATAAGAAATTGATGTGAACCATTATTTGTATAATTCTTACAAATTTATATGATGAGACCAAATGGAGAATTTAGCGAGATCTAATTCAGGGCTATCCCAATTGTACTTTTACATAACACCATTTTTATAATGAGTTCGGTTCGGTTTTGAAACGCCACTACCATTTTTTTGATAAGCACATGTTCATGACCCATTTGTGATATGGTTGGGCCTTCAAACCTAGGCCCTCCTCCCTCTATCAGTGGGCCTGGTTTGAGATCTAGAGATGGGCCCATTTTGTCTAATGGGCTCGCTGATGCTGGGCCTACTATTGGTATCCAATCCTAGGAAGTGGATCCAAATATCAGACAGGAGTGAGACTGCGTTGTCAGCCTGCAACTGTTGAATGTAATGAATGACAACTTCTTTACTACCCCCTTAGTAGGGGTGTGCATTAGAACTGAAACCGAGAGAACTGATTCGGCCCGAACCAAAACTGAGCCCTTCGGTGACCGAACCGAGGCAGTCGGTTATCTGCGGTTCGATTATGCCACGTAATCGATCGTGGTCGGTTCGGTGTTCGGTCCGGATGTGAAGTAACCGTGGTAACCGAACCGAACCGATAAACGATCGAACTTACCAAAACATCGTTGTCTAGCATTGAGTGTGTGTATTGACTCTGAGTCTCGAGCGTTGGTTCAGTCCATCCCATTCATTCGTGTTTCTCATCGAAACCCTAGCAGAGCGAGGCAACGAGAGGTGACGAGAGGCGACCGACAATTCCGACGCCGACGACGAGAGACTGACGACGAGGACAAGAGACCGACGAAGATTCCGACGACAACGACTTTCTCTGAACACACCGACGGTGACGATTTCGACACCGACAGCAACCAGTCGAGGACGAGTCGAGTCCGAGGTATTAAATTCGAGCTCTTCACTCTCTCTACTATATATTCGTCTCTTCAAAAACACTCGTTTGATTTGGATTTAGGGTTTTATTTCGATTTAGGGTTTGATTTCGATTTAGTTTGCATGTTAAAATTAGGGTTTGATTTCTTACCGTCTTTGCTTTGATACTGAACATGTCAGTGAAGAAGTTGAGTGTGTCTTGGCAAAACTTGGTCCTGCCAAACTTATTGGAAGGTATAACTTGGTCCTGCCTTCGGATGTT
This sequence comes from Geranium maculatum, assembly GCA_028566255.1. NCBI lineage: Eukaryota > Viridiplantae > Streptophyta > Magnoliopsida > Geraniales > Geraniaceae > Geranium > Geranium maculatum. Next base: position 2,625 of record JAOWBG010184283.1, read on the forward strand.
TTTTTGTTGTTGCATGTAGGTTAGGGTTTTAGTTTGTGATTGTGAGTAACTTAGTGGTATTTGTTTTGATTTATGTTGATTCACATGTAACGTGGTTGAACCAGTGAATTGAATGTGGGTATTGTGATTTTATTTATAATTTTATTTTTGTTTTTGTTTTATTGTTTTATATCAATCTTGTTGGATTTGAAGTGGAAATGATGAAGCTGTTGGTGGGTTTGTTTCAATTTTACAATTTTTTTGTCTGTTTTCTGGATTTGGGTTTGAGCTTGCTTGAAGTGGTTGTGCTGTTTTTAGTGCTTTTTATGTCTAATTGTTGTTTTAATTCTACTGCTCACACACATATGCTTTTAGAATTAGGAATGTTCACTTTGACTGGCTCTGAGCTTATGGTTTTTGCTGGAAATTTTAAAAATTAGGGTGTGCTTCAATTTGATTGAATCTCAATGGTTTTGGATTTAGGCTCATATTGAATGTTACAGTCCTTGTTCCTTTTCTGGGTATATACATATTGTTCAATTCATAATGTTCATAAGATCATAGTTGCTTTTTAGGATTGTTCACTTTGATTGGCTTGGAGCATATGGTTTTTGCTGGGAAATTGAAAACTTAGTGTTTGTTTTGTGAGAAAGAGGTTGAATTAGTTCACTTTGATTCTAATATCCTCAATTTTGTTGGATTTAGGCCTATCTTCAATGTTTAAGTCATTGTTCCTTTTCTGGGTAATAACTATTGTTCAATTAATAATGTTCATATGATGATAATGGTTACTTTTAGGATTGTTCACTTTGACTGGCTTTGAGTTTGTGGTTTTTGGCTTTGTCCTAAAGTTTAAAAATTAGGGTTTCGTGCGAAATTGTTGAATTGTTTCAAACAGTGTTTAAAATAACGCTAGGCGTTAGTAGGGCGAAGAGGGCCTTTTGGGGACTAATCAGAAAATAAATCGAATTGAAGGATTAATCGGGAATTATAGAGAATTGATCGGGGATTCTTAGAACACTGGTTTCAAATATTCTCAATGGTGTTGGATTTAGGCCTTTCATGAATGCATGATTCAAATATTCGATTATTGCTGAATTCATTTTTGTGAAAGTATCGATTTTTGTAAAATTATCATATTATCCTCAATGCCCGACTTTTTTGTTATTTTGTTTTTTTGCAGAAGGTCGTTCCGCTCAATACATGGGTTCTCATATCCAATTTCAAGCTAGCTTACAATCTCCTCCGCCGGTCGGATGGAACCTTCAACCGCGACCTGGCCGAGTTCCTCGACCGAAAAGTCACGTCAAACTCCAAACCGGTCGACGGGGTCTTCTCGTTCGACCACATTGACAGGGCCACCGGCCTGCTCAACCGGGTCTACCAGTCGGCCCCCGAGAACGAGACCCACTGGGGCCTTGTTGAGCTCAAGATGCCGTTAAGCACCACGAAGATCGTCCCCGTCATCATCTTCTTCCACGGCGGGAGCTTCACACACTCGTCCGCCAACAGTGCCATCTACGACACCCTGTGCCGTCGCCTCGTCAGTACCTGCGGGGCCGTCGTGGTGTCGGTCAACTACCGCCGCTCGCCCGAGCACCGCTACCCCTGCGCATACGACGACGGTTGGGCCGCGCTCAACTGGGTCGTCTCCCGGCCCTGGCTCCAGAGCGGGAAGGACTCGAAGGTCCACGTGTATTTAGCCGGCGATAGCTCGGGCGGCAACATTGCCCATCACGTTGCGTTGAAGGCGGCTGAGTCGGAGATCGAGGTCCTGGGAAACATTCTCCTCCACCCGATGTTTGGCGGGCAAGAGCGGGTCGAGTCGGAGAAGAGGCTCGACGGGAAGTACTTCGTCACGGTGCAAGATCGAGACTGGTACTGGCGGGCCTTCCTCCCCGAGGGGGAGGACCGGGACCATCCAGCGTGCAACCCCTTCGGCCCCAACGCTAAAAGCCTCTCGGGGCTGAAATTCCCAAAGAGCCTCGTCGTGGTGGCGGGTTTTGACCTCGTTCAGGATTGGCAGCTAGGTTACGTCGAGGGGCTCAAAAAAGCCGGGCACGAAGTGAAGCTCCTATACCTAAAAGATGCCACCATCGGTTTCTACTTCTTGCCGAACAACGACAACTTCTACCGCCTCATGGACGAGATAAGCAACTTCGTGAACCCTAACTGATCATCGTATACTTCTTAACCTTTACTTATATATATTCTGCATACGTAACAAGAGCTTGACGATTGTGTTAGCGTTACTATAGTTTGTTTCGTTCTTGACATTGTTCGTTTGATCGATCGCTGTCTGAAATTATTATTATGCTGATCGGAAAGTCTGGTCTGAACGTCGGAAACTCATTCCGTGGAGAAACTCCCTGCTGGGTGATCCGGAGGGAGAAGGCGGGTTTTAGGGTTTGAGTGTTGATCTATATATATATATAATATGTTATACAAGTATGTTTTTAGTATATGTTGTTTTTATATGCACTAATTTTAGGACATGAAATGGAACAATTTGATTTTGTGAACTTGAATTTGTGTTCTGCATTAATGTAAATATGTTTTCTGTGTACTTTTTTCTGTGAACATTTTATTGTTATTTTTTATGTATTTTTATTGGCAATTTATAGCAGATGTGGGAATTGAGAATGTTGACTTCATACTTACTATATAAAGTTTTTGTTATTAAATTGGGAAGATAATTGAGGGATTATTCATAATTGGGTCAATTTCATGAATATTTGGGTCAAATTGGATCATTAATTTTTTTCTCTCTTAGTTGAGCATCAAATTGGCCTCCTACTTACAATACAAATGCAAATTATATTTTCCTCTAAGGATGATGTTAGGATGGTAATGGGACGGATTTTTAATTACTGTTTCCATTATTAGATCGGGTATATTGGGTCTCGTCAAATTTAAAGTATTTTGCCTCTTTACAATGACAATAGGCGTGTTTTGTAATCGTCGTCTTTTATCCTACTGAATCAGGATGCCAATCCTCGTTCCCACCCCATTAGATCAAGGATACCGGCCTTGTCAGATCTGGAATATTTTGTCACCATAAAATTATGATTCGACAAATTTTGTAATTCCTGTTCCCTATCTTATCAAATCGAGAAAACCAGGTCTCGATGAGTTTAAAGATTTTTGTCTCTCTCTGACTGATGCAATACATTGGAGCAATGAACATGTTTTGCTCAATGTTTTAAAAATTACCGACCCGTTCGATTAAATTCTAGACTAATCATTGATTAAATTTCAGAAGATATCCGCCCGACTAGTGTCTATTGTTTTATAAAACACTGGTTTTAGTAAAATGAGCATTATCAGTATGGACTTGAGCATGATTGTCACAAAGCAGCAGCTAATAATTTCTGAATTTGATTCCTGTATTATATAACACAAATTAGGAACAAAACCAACCTCAGGCACTTCACTGAGCTGTGCCAACACAAACCATACAGACCAAATGGGACTTATAGTCACGTATTTACACTTATGTTTTTTACGGAGATTGTAAGGATACCGAATAATGGGAAAATGACAAAACGATGCTATAAACTTTATAAAAAAATTGGTACCAAATGTGTGTATTTATACAAAAAAATGACAAATTTACCAATGAAATTAAGAATTAATTTTTTAAAATTAATTCTTAATGTTAAGGGCAAATTCATCAATTTTTTTTACATTTTGCAAAAAACATCAAAGTTCATGACACATTTTTTCCATTAACAAAGTACACTGCATCGTCTCGCAAAATTGTGAATAGAACAAGTTTTTGCAATTTTCCCTTGAATAATTGTGTCAGCCACAGCAATCCAAGCCAATAACAGTCTATCTGCTCAGTTGCCGTGGTAACACCATGAACGACATCAGTCTCTTCTTCCCCGTTTCTGTACTACTCTCCGAGATCTAGTTTTTATCTGCATTACAAGAAAGGGATGTGATATCGATCTTGGACACAACCTTTGTGTCTTTATAGACTTTCATAAGCATTCAGCGCCTTTGCAGTCTTGACGGATCATATGGTTATCAAACCAGTTTCTGCAGAATCATTGCAGTAAAATCAATTAATGAACACTCAATGAATGGCCACAACTTGTAGATATAGTTTCGTAAGTATACGCATTAATATGGTTTTGGCAAGAATAGGACCACGAGAAAAACGCTTGCAAGTCGCATTTATAACCTATTTCTGGAAGAAAAAAAACCATTTTGGGATCTTTAACATAATAGACTACGAACTATATAGCATGGTGCAACAGGACCACCCAAAAATCATATACTCGAATATCCGATAGATGCACAACCTAATTATAAATTCAACTCAATGAATAGCTAAACTTTTAGGTATAGTTTCAAAACAATGCATTAATAGGGTTTCAGCACGAATTAAGTGTGCATTTATAACCCCATTTCTGGAAACACCCATTTTGGCATCCATGCTTGAATGCGCGATAGAACTTTGACTTAATGGAGGGTCGCCCAAAATCATATGCTCGAATATTCGTTAGATGCACAACCTAATTCTGGTTCAACTCAATGAATATCTAAACTTTTAGGTATAGTTTCAAGAGAATGCATCAATAGGGTTTTTGGCAAGAATAGGACCACGATAAAAGCTTGCAAGTGTGCATTTATAACCTCTTTCTGCAAAAAAAAAACCTTCTTTTGGCATCAATACTTTAATAGAACTTTGACATAATGGAGGGTCACCCAAAAAATCATATGCTCGAATATTCGTTAGATGTACAACCTAATTCTGAATTCAACCTAATGAATATCTAAACTTTTAGATATAGTTTCAAAAGTATGCATTCATAGGGTTTCGGAAAGAATAAGACCATGAGAAAAGCTTAATAGAACTTTAACATAATGGACTATGAACTACATAGCATGGTGCAATGGGGTCGAATTTTAACATATGCTCGAATTTTAGGTGCACAACCCAAATCTAAATTCAACATATCCAATAAAGATAAGTATGTTACGACTTAATCCTTCACAATCTATCAAAAGCAACCAACAATCATGCTGATTGTATATGAGTTTCATGTGCTACAAAAGTGTTATGAACTGCACTGATACAAACATGCACTGAAAACATCACATCCACCAAAGGTTTTCAGATTATATATGCTACGGTGCAGATATGGTAGTAAATTAAGAATCGTTGAATAAAGAGCATGAGAAGAGTAGTACCTTCGAATTGTTTGGATCCTCTATTCGTGGATGCTGACGGAACTCTGATATCCATTAGCCGAATGCTTTGAGCAATTTCCAGACAGAGGAAAATACTGCATAAGTTAACATTACAATTTACAAATAACGCAAATTTGATGGAAGTTGATACCCATTTTTGTACATCAATCCTATTACTTTTTGAGCCTTGTATCTTTTTCCCCAGGTTAAATAGGCATTGAACGCAATCAAATACGTTTTTCTTGTGAGTCCGAGATGCAAATTTTCTATCCGTGAGAGGGTATTCTCCACTTCCTCTAGGCAACCTTGTTTTCCATACAAAATCATCATACCATGATATATGGATCGACAAACTCTCCACCCAGCAGATTCTGCACGCGTCATGAAGCCTGAAAGTCTATCAACAGCATTGCACCTGAAGTAACTTCCAGCAATCGCATGCATCACACGCAGCGCTTGCACACATGTCCAAATGCCTCGTTTATTGAGCTTTCCATTATGTCTAACCGAGTTTCTTGTGCATAAACCGTAATCAATAGAACATTCAACCATGGCCTGTACTCCTCTTTTGGAATAAGTTTAAGAAGTGTGTGTATCCTCTCGAGTCTATCTGGATTAGAGCTCTTAACATACGCACATATCATTGCTCTGATCAATTCAGGATTAACATGTTTATGTTTTACCAGCTTATAAATCTCCTCCATCTTTTCCAAATTGCCAGAATGTGCATATCCACGTAGCATAAGCAAGTAGGTTTTCCCATCAGGCTTCACAGGACTATTGTTCATCCTTAGAAAAGTGTTCTCCATGCTATCCCACATCCAACTCGTCATATATCCACCAATTAAATTATTGTATGTATCCAGGTCAGGATGAAAATTTAATTCCTTCATCAATTGAAATGTTTCTTCCATTTGATCAACCAGCATCAGGCGACCATAGACTGATATAATAATGTTGTACGTTACAATTGAAGGAACACAGTCTGCATCCCTTTTCAGATCCTGGAACACCGACAAACATTTATCAGCAAGACCATTCCACATGTATGCACCCATCAGCGCATTATAAATGGAAGTTGTCTTAATTCGATTGTTCATCGCCTCAGTGAACCAATCAAGTGCAAGATCGACTTTCCGAGTCCTACCAGCAATCGTTATGCCCTTAGAGTATTCCTCGGGTGTCATAGGGAGCCCACATTTCCCTAGCTTCCTTCTCCAATTTAAAACCTGAATGTACATATAGATACAGAAGACAACATTACCATCAAATTTGCAATTCAGTTCCATCTTTTTCACTCAACAAATCATATCACAATTCATACCTCAAAATTCAAAATCCTAGTACAAAATGAGAGTTGAAGACCTAAACAAGAACAAAAACGTTCAATGCAATATCAAAAATGAACTGTTCAATGTTATCATCAAGTTACTGCATTCCATAAATCCCACAAGCACCAACAAGCACCTCTGACCCACAATTAATACCTCAGAATTAAAATTTTCAGCTCATTCATCAAAATCCTAGTACGAAATGAGAGTCAAAAAGACCTAAACAATAACAAATATGCTCAGCACAATCTCAAAAATGAACTGTTCAATGGTATCATCAAGCCAGACATTGCATTTCATAAATCCTACAATCACCAACACAAACCTCAAACCAATCACCACTGATCCACAATGTGCAACTAAAAAATCAAAATCCCAGTACGAAATGAGATAAAAAAACAAACAAAAGAGAACACATATGCTCAATGCAATCTCAATACATACACACATAGTGAACAAAAAACCTGAGTATACTAATATATATAGACATATAAAACATTACCGTCAATGTAATTGGGTTCAATCTCACTCAACAAATATAACTGATCAATGGCATCATCAAGTTATTGCATTTCACAAATACCACAATCACCACAGACCCACATTTTACAACTCAAAAATCAAACTTTTAGCGCATTCATCATAATCCGTCTACGAAATGAGAGTTCAAAAGACCTAAACAATAACAAATACGTTCAACGCAGTCTCAAAAAATGAAGTGTTCAACAGTATCATCAAGCTATTGCATTTCATAAACTCCACAATCACCAACACAAGCCTCAAAACAATCACCACTGACCCACATTTTACAACTCAAAAATCCAAATTTCAGCTCATTCATCAAATTTTCAGTACAAAATACGTCAACAAGACCTAAAGTAGAACAAGTACGTTCAATGCAATCTCCAAAATGAACCGTTCAATGGTATCATCAAGCTATTGCATTTCATAAATCCCACAATTACCAACACAAGCCTCAAAACAATCACCACTAGCCCACAACTTGCATCTCAAAAAATCAAAATCCCAGTACGAAATTAGAGTAAAAAAATGTTCAAATTCTATGTAATCTAAAAATGAACTATCCAATGGCATCATCAAGCTCT
>JAOWBG010185394.1:0-10239 GCA_028566255.1 Geranium maculatum
TCAGATCGGGATAGACTCCTAATCGAGGCAGTGCCTATTAGCTCCTTCATGCTCTCCGACCCATGGTTTTGGGCGTATACGACCTCTAAGGGGTACCCAGTGTGTTGCGCGTGTCGATCCTTGTTGGAAGATATCGATCATTGAGTTGCTTTTGTTTTTTTGGTATGGTATTTAGGAGGATAGGAATAAAACGATCAGTAGAGGTGGAGTTCTCAACCCCGATTCTATCTTTTCTTGGCCGTGAGATCTAGGCGGGAGTGGCTGGAGGCTCAGGCTAGACTCCCTTCCTGACATGCCTCTCGTCTATACAATCTAGGTGGTGTCGTCCTCCGTCTGAGTGGTTGAAGCTTAATATTGAGAGAGTAGTGGACGTTGCTTCTCGATCGTTTGGTTTAGACTTGGTCCTCTATAATTCGAGAGGGTCCATCTTTCATGCCAAGAGTTTATCCCAGATGGGAACGTTTACGCCTGAGTTGGATCAGTGTTGTGTTGGGGAGATCTGTGTCTTACCTAGGGAGAAGTACTCAAAGAAATCCAATATACATATTGGAGTATACTTTTGACCCAAAAGACTAGTTTATTAAGTCTATGGTCCAATGTATATACAAATTCTCCTTATACCTCGTAATCTTCCAACATGGGACTTTGAACACATATATGGACATGTCATGCTGTATATTTCTCTTATGCGGTGGTCGAGACGGATTGTCTGTTTGTAGTCAAAGCTATTCAAAATCCGTCTCCTTCTATTTCGTTATTTGGTTCAATAATTTATGATCGTATTAACTTATCATCTCAGTTATCTTTTGTTCGAGTTTGTGTTTCGAAGCGATCAGCGAATGGTGTCGCGCATTATCCAGCTCCGGCTGCCCTTTTTGGGCATGATTGACTATTTGGGGAGTGGCCTGTCCTCTATCTACTTGACTTAATATGATGCAGTCTGTGTTATTTAAAAAAGGGGCTAAAGTCATTGGGCCAAGGCCCAACTGACGGGCTGATGGACCCAACACAGCACCAACGACCAATCCCTAACCGCAACGTCTTCATCGTCCACCTCCGGCTCAACTGAAGGAAGAACCCAACATCTCTTATCTCTCACGCGTCTCTCGCACCCTTTTTCGCTCCCCATATTTAACCGTTAACAGGACAAAATCGCTCTCCTCCCGTCTCATGATTTAGCCCCACCGCCCACGAGTCAATCTAGGGTTTCAACCTTGCAACGACAAGGTTGGTCATGTTTGGCGCTTTCCGATTTATTTGAAATGTGTATGAGTTTCTAGATCGCGCGAGGTTCGTGTCTTGTTGTGAAATTGACTGTATGTGTATGGGAGATTGGGTTCGAGCTAAGAAATCGATAGCAGGTGCAGGAAATTGAATCGTGTTTGGCAGGAATCTTCTGTTGCGTGATGTTTGGTGAACATTTTGATTATGATTATGATTGATTGTTTTTTTGTTGAATTTGAGCTAGAAGATCAGCTGGTGATTTGTTGCGATGCAGGGAGATGGATGTTATTCTGAACTGTTGATATATTGTGTTTTGGTGTTTGTTCATTTGTGTAGAGCTTGGATTTTTCGATGTTAATTGTTCGTTAAGCACCATTGAGTTTGTTTTTGATCTGTTCTCAATAATTTTTATTCGTAACGATTGGTATGTCATGATACATTTCATTTCTGTGACTCAAAAGATTTTCATTTGGCCTTGACGTGGATGCTTTCATATGTGTTTCCTTGGTTTTGTTAATTGATGTTTTGAATTGACTCGTTTATAATTATGATCTAATGGTAACATATTTTGGCGGCTCCCCAGATATTTGGTACTCGAGATAATAAGTTGCAATGTATGCGAGGAGAATAAAGTGTAAAAGTCAGAAATGGGGTTTGATTTTTCAACCATCAACGTCCTTAATCAGGCCTATCTGTCAAGATCATGTTCCTTCTAAATTATCGAGTCATGCAACTGTAAGAGGTTGTTTAGTCAGGCGATATCTATCTACTTTGTCTTCATCACACGGTGTTGCTGCTGGAAAGAGCTATATTGGGTTAAATGGTAGGTCAAATACATTTTTGAAGAGTCAATCGCGTGTATTTTGTTCAAAAGACAGTGGGAGGAGTGCAAGTCAGGATAAACCTGCACCTCTGAGTGATGGGGCTAAGTTGGGCGATGGAAAGGCTTCACCAGAAAATATTGGTGTAAATGTGAAGCACAGTGATGCTCATGCCCGCCTTTGTGAGCAAGATCAAAAGGAATGGCTTGACAACAAGAAACTGGCTAATGAGAGTAAAAAGAAAGAATCACCTTTTTTCACCAGACGTCAAAAGTTCAAAAGAGATTTTTTACGGCGAGTTGTTCCATGGCAAAAAATAAACCTTTCATGGGAGACATTTCCTTATTACATCGAGTAATTTCTTATACACTGTTGTTTCTATGTACTTTTTAGATTACAAGAATTTGCGGTCATGACATTTTTATTCCACTTATTGTCATAGGGAGAACTCCAAGAACCTTTTGGTTGAGTGTGCTGCTTCTCATTTGAAACACCAGAAGTTTGCTGCTTCATATGGTAGCCGTTTGACATCTTCAGGTGGGAGAATACTTCTACAAAGTGTTCCAGGTTGGTTATGAGTACTTGAGAGGTTTGCTATATTATTGATTATACATTAGTTTTTCCCCCGAAGGGACAGCATCTTGTGTTAAAATATGTTTCTCAAAAGGAAATAAATCTTGAAATTGATATTCATATATTGATTCTATCTATCAGGAACTGAGCTTTACCGAGAGAGGCTAGTTAAAGCACTTGCTCGAGACTTAGAAGTCCCATTACTTGTGCTTGACAGTGGGGTTCTTGCTCCATATGTAAGAATGAAAAAAATTGGATGTCTTCATATGGTTATATCTCTTTTACAAGTTCATGGGATGGTGATTGTTTTATGTACCTTTGGTGCAGGATTTCAGTGATGAGTGCTCATCAGATGAGGACAATGCACAATATGAGGAGGAGAGTACTTCAGAGTCAGATGTGGAGACTGAGAATGATGCAAGTAATGAGGAAGATTGGACTAGCAGCAATGAGGCAAAAACTGATTGTAGTGATGCTGAAGCTGAAGCTGAAGCAGCTCTTGAGAAGCTCATCCCCAAGCACCTCAAGGAGTTCGAGAAGGTATGCTTGTATGGTGCATTTGAGTATTGGGTCACGGCATAATTAATATATTTTATTTGGAGCAGATGATAATTATTCAGCACTCAATAAAAGTCTGTTATGCTCCGTATCCGAAACTAGTTTGAATAAAGCTTGTTAGGGACATAAATGCTTTATATACACACTCTCCATTTTTAGATACATAGTTGCTAATATTTAGCTGTCAGCCTAATTTATCTATGCTAATATTGGAAGCAATATCAACTTGAAACTCAGAAAGGAAATATGGATATTTGTTTTTGTTCAGGACACATCATACCAAACATTAGGTTTTCCATGCTGAGACATATAAGCTTCATTTGATATGGAGGTATTTTTTGGGTTATATAATCCCAGAGATATGCATGTTTGTCTGTCTACAAGCTGAAGCACAATCATGTCATACACTGATACACTGTTGTATTGGGTAGGTCCTTTGGTCTGAGTGTGAATTGTGAAGATTCTGCATTAGACATGCTTAATGCTAAATGTACCCAACTGTTGACTATTTTATAACTTCTGATTTTTCTATTTTACCCTTGTGATAGAGGGTCTCTGGGGAGGTTGAAAGTTTGCCAGAGTCCATAAAATCCAAGGCTGCTGAGCTTTCTGATAATTCCAATCGGCTCCTAAAGAAAGGTAATCAATCTAAACTCCTTTTCTTATGTCATAAATTGATATGATGTCAAATCATATCCTTTCTATATCTTTTCCTTTTCATATTACCTTTTTCATTCAGCTTAAGTTGTACAAGCATTATCCAATTAGTTATGTGCTTGTTCTCCGATGTTTTTCCAGGGGATCGGGTGAAATATACTGGACCATCCTTAAAGGTTGAGGCTGATAACAGGTCATAAGTTGGTTCCTTTTATGTTTTCTCTAGTTTATAGTTTAAAGTTCAATTATTCACATATGCCATACATTGACAATTTAAATTTGCATGCAATCAATTTCATCGCATTTCAAAAGTTATTTTATGTTATGTCTTGGTAGTGTATAAAAATTATTTTTATTAGTTTCTCAATATTAAATATTGTATATTTTTTGTTACGGAATCTTAAAATGGTCTCATATTTGCTAAGGCTACAATAATTGCAGGCCCATACCAAATGGTCAACGCGGGGTGGTATATGAGGTGGATGGTAATCGAGTTGCTGTCCTTTTGGATATTAGTGAAAACAAAGATAATGAAGAGTCAGAACCACCAGTTTATTGGATAAACGGTACATTTTCCATATTAGTGAGGATTATCCATATACGACAGTTTAAACATTTTGAACAAGTTGAGAAGCTGATTGAATCCATCAACTGTATGGTAGGATGTAATATAAGAGCATGAGATATGAGTTTGCAACAAATAGGAACTTGCCATAGGGATAAGAACTAGTACATAGTAACATGCAGTAAACCTTGGATTCAAACTCTTGAACTGTTGAGATATTAGTTTCCTTTGGCTTTATCTGCTAAGATATGTTGCATACAAAACAACTGAAGAATTTCCCCCCTTTGCTCACAGTTAAGGAAGTTGAGTATGATCTTGACAGCCAGGAAGAAGATTGCTATATTGCTGTTGAGGCTTTGGGTGAGGTATGATGTATTTGTTTTTTTGGTATGTTGTCGAGATTGGCATATCCTTTTTTTGTCCTTGCCTTTTCTTTTTTATGCTAATTGTGCTTACACGTGCCACTGTATGCTCGGGTGGCCGAGATGTTAAAGTTTTATATTATGTTTCTTTCGCTTTATTGTCAGGTTTTGCGTTCCTTGCAACCTCTTATTGTCTATTTCCCGGATTCCTCACAATGGTTGTCTAGGGCGGCTCCCAAGTCAAATCGTAAGGAGTTTCTGCGAAAGTTGCAGAAAATGTTCGAGAAATTATCTGGTCCCGTTGTTCTGATATGTGGGCAAAATAAATGTGAATCAGGCACGAAGGAGAAAGAGAAATTTGTAAGATTTCAAAATTGATATCCAAGTACACAGACACACACTTTTTTTCTTTATTAATTGTTTCAGTGTGTTCTTACTTTGTCAATGACATTCTTATTTAAATGGTGTTCAACAGACAATGATACTCCCAAATTTTGGCCGTCTTGCTAAATTGGTAATACTTTCTAATCTATTTTACATCTTATGCAATTGATGTGTTGCTGGCATGGCATAATTAGCTGTTTGCGATGATTTTCTCCATTTATTGTGTTCATGAACGGCTTATATTACTATACTGCATAAGCATGCATCTAAAATATTATCTACGATGTATTTTAGGATTGCACGTTTGCACATCTGAATCGTGTTATATCTAGGACACATCATTGATAAGGGGTGTTGAGAATATCAAAGTATCCACATTAATTAGTGTCATTATTTCAAATATCACATTAGGATAATGTGTATGCTATGTGCTTTCAAAACTTTTTTTTGTGATACTTGCCTTTCCTGAAGATAACAAGTTACTATATTTGTTTCAAATGTGTGGCGGGTTAATGCAACACTTATTACGCATATTTGCTTAGTTATTGGTGACAGTATTATTGAATATATTTTTCTTCCTCTTTCATTTTCAGCCTCTTTCATTGAGGCGACTTACTGAGGGACTTAAGCCAACAAAGAGGCCTGAAGATGATAAGATTTATGATCTCTTCACCAATGTTTTGTGCTTAGACCCCCCTAAGGTAAATAGATTTTTCACTTTGTGGGTTGCCTCCTACATATGTTCAATATCATTCTTTAATCAGCAATTTAATATGCTCCACCTTAATTATGCAACAATTGCTCATCACTAGTCAGGTTTCATGCTGTAATATATCGGTAACTTTTCCCCCGGGGTTGAGCTGGTTGGGAATTATCATTTACACAACTCCTATAGGATTTATCAATGACACTTTTTTTGCTCCTTAATAGTGTATTATTTTTCTCATTCGCCCATATTTGTCTTTGATTACTTCTGCTGTTTGCAGGATGATGATCTTCTTAAAACGTTCAATAAGCAAGTGGAAGAAGACAGGAGAATTGTGATATCACGGAGCAACTTAAATGAATTACACGAGGTATTGGAGTACATTTGTTACCACATCTCTTTTATATATGGGATTCACTGTGATTTAATTTTATTGCAGGTTCTTAAAGAAAATGAGTTGTCCTGTACTGACCTTTTGGATGTAAATACAGATGGTGTGGTATTGACAAAGCGAAGTAAGAAACTCAAATGAATAATAGCCTTTTATTCAGATATCGATGCATATAATTCAGGATGTAATCCGGTGGTGTGGATTTATTATTTTCACCTGTTTTAACAAATAGCTCTAATTTTGGGGAGAAGTATGATTCTCATATGTGAATAGATGAAGTGCAACTTACCTAGTAGTCATATATGACCTTAGAAAGCATATCTAGCAAATCAATTTGTCGGGGAAAATTGATATCCCATAATGTCCATTAAATTCCTTACTAAGTGATTATAACGAACTCAAAGGAATGATGTTATTGGTTAGTAATACACAACTAACCCCATAAATAATAAATGCTATTTTTTGATAAGCCAAACCTAAATATCATATTAAAGTTGGATGTTTGCACTTGCTGCTGCTGTCGTTATCAGTATTATTAGCTACTACTATAATATCGAGAAGGCTTACTATGATTTACTTATGCAGATGTATCTCTGAAACTTCAAATATACAATTGATGGATTAATTTAAATTCCCTTTTTTTGTTAATTATGCATCAGCAAGTTTCTAAATCATCTTTTGCATTATGTCTCCAGAAGCCGAGCAAATTGTTGGCTGGGCAAAAAGTAATCATTTGTCCTCGTGCTTGGCCCCTCATGTAAAGGGGGATAGATTGCATCTCCCTCGTGAAAGGTTCATATTCTAATCTACTTTGAATGGGTATTAGTCAAGGTTCCTTTAATGCTGAATTGGTTACTATCATCTCTCCTGTGAAGCCTTGAAATTGCGATTCTGAGGTTGAAGAGCCAAGAAACAATATCTGTAAAGCCCTCACAAAATCTGAAGGTGTGCATCTTCATTTTGCAGTAGTTGAAAATTTTACATATGGTTTTCGATTCTGAGATATACGTGAACTCTTGCAGAACCTTGCAAAGGATGACTATGAGAACAACTTTATTTCAGCAGTGGTACCTCCAGGTGAAATTGGAGTCAAGTTTGACGATATCGGTGCTCTTGAAGATGTGAAGAAGGCATTAGATGAGCTTGTCATTCTTCCAATGAGGAGGCCAGAGCTCTTTTCTCGTGGAAACCTGTTGCGGGTAGTTTATTTATTTTATCCATCCCATGCTAACGAGAATTAATTTTTCTTATTATTATTATTATTATTATTTAATTCCCGTATATGACTATGTGAAGCTTTTGTCAGCCTTGCAAAGGAATTCTGCTTTTCGGGCCTCCTGGAACTGGAAAGACTCTTCTCGCCAAAGCACTTGCAACAGAAGCAGGGGCAAACTTTTTAAGCATAACTGGTTCAAATCTTACATCAAAGGTGTGCTAAAAGATGCTTCCTCCTAAACTATATTCACATGACTGTTTGGTACCGGATTGGAAAGTGAATCAGTGTTGGCGTGTATTCCACAAGCTTAACCTGAATTAATGCCCGCTATAAAAGTTATTTATTTGCCACCAAGTGGTTTGGAGATGCTGAAAAGCTTACGAAGTCTCTTTTCTCTTTTGCCACCAAGTTGGCTCCTGTGATTATATTTGTTGACGAGGTAATTATGTGTGCTTCTAAATTCCATGTTTGTTGTTTGCCTTAAATCTTTGCACTTATCTTTTAGCTATATGAGAGTTCTTGACAACCAGGCAATGTTATAAATTTTCCGTGGAAAATGAGAAGAAAAACATGTTAGTGTGTCATATTATAATGAACTAATTACCTATTTATTCTATATAGTATATTTTGAATTGTCGGCATTTCAACTATGTTGTTTTTCTGCTTTAGTTTTCTTGGAGATAGTGACTGAAGTACCGAACCCTTGATTCTGTTATATAGGTCGACAGTTTGCTTGGTGCCCGTGGCGGTGCTTTCGAGCACGAGGCAACGAGAAGAATGAGAAATGAATTCATGGCGGCGTGGGATGGATTGAGGACAAAAGACAGCCAAAGAATCCTTATCCTCGGAGCCACAAACCGACCATTTGATCTCGACGATGCTGTCATTCGCCGCTTGCCAAGAAGGTAAAGTTTCTTTAGAAAATGGTTATGTGACCTGTAGCAGGTGTAAATTTTACGGGAAAGTTTTAAATTGGTAAATGCAACAAAAGTAATATTTGTTGCTGATGGAGTTATATTGTGTTTCTATCTAGAATATACGTGGACCTACCAGATGCTGAGAATCGTACCAAGATACTGAAAATCTTTCTCGCTCAAGAGAATCTTGAACCGGATTTCCACTTTCACAAGCTTGCAAACGCAACAGAAGGATACTCTGGCAGCGATCTAAAGGTAGTGCACCAATATTTGGCCTTTCCGTCTCCGTCTCAGCATTTTATATCTATAACCTTCTCACACAACTATTCCATTTATTTTGCTTTCAAGAATCTTTGTATCGCCGCAGCATATAGACCCGTCCAAGAACTTCTAGAGGGAGAAAAGGTATGTCCCTCATGTCGCCTTCTTCAATTTACTTCATTTACATATTCACTAGTTTCACATCGTGTGGAACATGTATATTTCTACAAACGAAAAAAACTGCAAAATGTTGTGCTGTAACGTGTTTTACTGTGCTGACTTTCATGCTCTTCGTGGAGTTCTCATTTTTCTTCTATCCGTAGCTTGATTGCAATGTATGAAGCCGTGGGTATGTTTATTAATGACCTTAGCACAAGTAATGGTAATTTTAGAATATTCAACCGTATGAATTTTAATGTAATGGTAATTTTGTTCTTAAGTGAAGACATGTCATTATAAATCACATGATTATGTTCTATATAGTATATTTGATTAATGTTTATTTATATATTTTGTAGTGTATCGCATCAATGATTGTTGAAGAAAAAAATATTTACGGAGGTTAGATTTTTCTTCACTTGTTTTTATTTTAACACTGACTTACAATTTTTATCAGCATATTTTTTTTCCAATTAATTATTGAACTTTTTACCCAAGCCCCCTCCACTTTGAATTCCTGGTTCCGCCACTGGTTGGACACCACTTTATTTGTATTTGTAGCAGAGGTATAAAGGATTTTACGAGTGAATATGGTTGATGTAATTTTCAAAAAAAAATTATGTTGCATGGGTTCCAATACAAAATATTCCAAATAACTAAAATGTTACAAAATATTATAACTTTTCCACGTTAGATCTAACGTAACTCAAATATAAATTATTGAAAGGTTAACTCCAAGAGAGTAAACAAGAAGATTTTCTAATAAGTCATTGGAGTTTTATTCGTTAAATATTTGATATGCACTCGTTATAAATCGGACAGAGTTTTTCAAGGTTGAGCTCGTTTAATAATAATCACCGAATCAAACTCAAGTCAAACCTATCAAAACTCAATATGCATGTGAGCCAACTCATTTACTATTCAATAAATTCTAAAATATATTTAATATAAATTTAAAAATATATTTAACAAAATCTAAACAAATTAAACCAAGTCGGTGCCAAATTCGAGCTTAACAATTGTATATTAAGCCGAGTTCAAGCTCAACACTTTTTTTAGCCGAGTAGACTTTTAACAAAATTAGACTTGATTTAACTCGTTTATACCTCTACTTAACCCCTAAGACATGCACAGAAGAAGTCGTCGCAACATTTGCTCCAAGAAAGATACGAAGTAGGAGACCCAGAAGTGGATCTCCCGGAAATGGATCTCTTAGAAGAAACAAGTGCCGGAGTATTTGACTACGATGTCATTTACTAAAGGGGAAAACATAAATTGAAAAGACATAAGCTTCTTCTTATATTTCTTGGAGTTATTTACTCAATGCATCACCATCTATCATAAACATGGGAGTCCGAGAATGCTTCATGTTTAGACCATCTGCTTAGACAGACATAATTATGTCGGTCACTATTTAGATTTATAGTCATGTCGGTCACTATACT
>JAOWBG010186504.1:0-10220 GCA_028566255.1 Geranium maculatum
CAACAAAGTTGTCAAACTCCATAGCACATGAATGGGTTGGGTCCGTGGCGTCCTTTGCAGTAACCTTAATATTAGTCCTTGTCTTTACTCTCAATTTCTTTATAGTCGATCCCGCCTTCCCAATGATATTTGCAGACTGGCTAGAGGGGACGAGAAGGTGGCACTCGTCCTTATCTCTCCGTCTTTTTTCGGAGTCTCCAGCGGAAGACAACGACTTTGAAATGGCGGTATGAAGCCTGAGAAGAGCATCCTGGGCCGCGCATATCGGTTCCCTGTCATAGTCTCCGTCATCGACCTCAATGTCTTCCTTGTCCTTCACGTAAGAATAAATAGTTATGACGCGATCCTTAGCACCGGGAAAGGGGTCCACCACCTTAACTTTCGCCCTCGTCTCCTGCCTAATCGAATTAATCACCTTACCACTCTTTCCAATCACACTTCCTATAACTCCATCCGGGCACAGTATTCTATAAACAACTATTTCATCACTGGCCTTCTCGTCCTTCTCATTTGTCCGTCTCTTCTGATTATTGTTGTCCCGATTATGATCTCTCTGCTGGGAACGATACCTCTTCCCGGTCTCACCCATTATCAAAACAATTAAGCAACTGCAAGAGATAAACCCCATTTCAGTTCATAATATTCATGCAAAAACATAACCCCAGATTGCATTATTTGTTAATTAGGTCAGTATAACAGAGATTTTCAGTTTCAAATTAACACTTAAAAGGAGCTTTGAGGATCCAAAGACACCATTCATATATAATTGCAGTACCCATCAGATTAGAAGACCTACCTAACAAATTGCAGCTTCACCCAACAGAGTCAACACTAAACTGATCCTAAAATTCATCCCAAATTGCATTATTTGTGAATCAGGTCAATATAACAAAGATTTTCAGTTTCAAATTCAAATCCCAACACTTAAAAAAGGAGCTTTGAGGATCCAAAGACACCATTCACATATAATTGCAGTACCCATCAGATTACAAGACCTACCTAACAAATTGCAGCTTCACCCAACAGAGTCAACCCTAAACTGATCCCAAAATTGCTCAAAATCCCATAATGTTATACAAAGGGAATAGAAGATCGCCGCAATAACGATACCCAGAAAGATTTTCCCGGGAAACAAACAACAAAACAGAAAACAAAGCATACAGAGCAAAACAGGCACTTTGACTAAGCCCTAATTGGTGAAAAGGGGAACAGGAAAAGCCATGGATGTGCTGAAATCGACTAAACAATAATCAACAAGAAAAACCCAATTCAAAGAAACGAATTATCAATTACCTGATGCGGAGATATCAACAGGAGCTCGCGAGAAAGAGAGAGAACCCTATTGATAAAGGTGTGATTTTTATGCGGCTTTTATATCTATCTGCTATCGAATTGGGTTTCAATGGTGTAACAGAGAAAATTAATTTCTTTAGAAAAATAACTAGTAAGCACCGAAACGTACCCGATATGTGTTCTCAGCAACGGCTAGCGATATCAGCCTCTCCTGACCTCTCAGTTTCTCGCCGGTGATGTGTTGCTCTCAATTTGCTTGCTTCACCTTCTCTCTCTCTCTCTCTTCTTCTCAGTCTTGGACTCGCTGTGTATGTAGAAAATTAATGAGCCGATTAATTAAATGAGTTTAGTGGGCTGAATTGACTGGCGGGTGAGATCAAACCTGACATTCTAATTTTCCTGAACCCACTATTCAACACAACACCCTTTAACTGTTTTCTTTCTCTTCTCTCAGACTCAGTTTCAGAGACAATTTGTCGCACCAAATCCAGTTCAAGCTCTTAAGCCGAAGCTCTTCTTCGATTCTCTTCTTCTTCAATTCAAGCTCTGAAGCTGAAGGTGAATTTGGATGATAATGGATTCATCATCATCTTCTTCTTCTACCTCTCAATCTCTGCAATTCTATGACTTCCTCGACAGAATGCGAAACCCTGCCTCCATCGATCTCGTCCGATCCATCAAGAGGTTTCGCTCTCTCTCCCTCTCCTCATTCATCTTCATACTGATTTCCTTATAACTCTACTTGATTTCTCTCTTTGTTTTTTCAATTTGATTCCTCTATTTTTGAACTGGAAATTTAAGAATTAGATTTTTTTTATTTATTTCAATTTCAAATTGTACCTTAATCTTACGTTTATAGCCATGTTGATATTAGGAATGGGAAATTGCTTGTAAAATTAACTATCTTGGGATATGAATCCATGTGCAGCAATGCTTTTCTCTAACTTAATTGAGACTTTATTCTTTGCATGTAGAATCAATCTCTAAGAGAGATAGATAATAGTCAACTGTATTGTATTATAAGTTATAACAATCATTGTCAAAAAAAATTCCAAAGTTCCGAATGTAGTGTTTGTTACTTGATTGTGTTCCCTGTCATTCCAGTTGAATGATGAGTGGATCAAATCCTATGATCATACACAACTTCTATGTAACTAAGATTCTCTACTTGAGAGTGATAAAGTTCTTTTTTTTTTGTTTTTAGGAATGTTGGTCTTCTTACTCACTACCATAGAATTCCATCTTAACAGTCAAATCCTCTGGGTTTTACCAATAGTTTGGAGTGTTATTTCATCATTCTCTCCTATTAATATATGGGAAAAATCCTCATTTTTTGCTAGAATTTGTAGTTCGCGTAGAATAGTTTTCTCAAGTGAGTATTTATGTGCAGCTTCCCCATTTCATAACTCTTATTGCATGATGAATGTTCTTTTTCAGCTTCATTGTGTCATTTTCCTTTTATCCGGCCAACCCTGAAAATGATAGCAAAAAGGTACAGGATTTCCTCTTGACAATGGAGGATACTATTAAGGATCATCCACTGTGGGCAGGTGCCACTGATGAAGAAATTGACCGTGCAATGGAGGTAATCTTCATGTTCATATTTACTCACTAAGTTTTGTAGTTGGAGGGAAGATATGGTAAATTTGAATTTCCAGGTTCCAGTGAGAAGTACATTTACCTTACTACGTGGACTACAACCAAACTGTAAAACTAATATTTCCATTTTTTCATATTCCACATCTCTTGTAGGATTTACCATGTGTTCCTATTTTGAATATAAAAATAGGAATGTGTAATTTTCATCTAGCCGGTTATTTATGATGTGTTTGGTTGGTCTCATGGCAAACCAATGTTACTTTTGCTATAGTTCAGTTAGAACTTAGAACTGTACATCATGTCTTCTGTATGTACATGTTACAGGGTTTGGAGAAATATGTTATGACAAAATTATTCTCTCGGACATTTGCTTCTTCTCTAGAGGATGCAAACATTGACAAGGAAATCTCAGAGAAAATATATTTACTGCAAACTTTTTTGAAGCCTGAGCATTTGGATATACCTGCAGTTCTTCATAATGAAGCTTCATGGCTGGTATATTTCCTGGCCCTGTGTAGTTGTAGAAATTTTCTTGTAATTAGTAATTGTGCTATATATTTATGATATGAGTTCTCTTTCATGCTTCATTTATGGTAATATAGTTAAAGTATGCTTGGTATGAATAAAATATGTGAACAGTAATTTGATGTAATTAGCTTCTTTTACAACAAGAGTAATACTACACATCTGATTCATGCTTTCACAAGTTTGTTGTAGTTTATTGATCTTCCAGGCTGAATGTATCGTAATTGTGCTTAGTGTTGTTGTGGGGGTTTTTTTTGCTTATGCAGCATCTAGTCTGCATGGTGCCAATACAATAGGTAGTCAATTTAAGTTCTTTCTAGTGCAATAAAATCTTTTTAGCTGATAAAAAGGTATTCATTTTAAGACTGTGGAAATCATATTCTCTTGCAGAAATAAATGTACTATAACTCCTTCCTTTCATATCCTCCTCAACCCCGAATAGATGTATAAAAGGAAATGATAGACAGTGACCTGCTTCTGTTAAATTCAATAACACAAATCAAGGAAGCAGTAACTCTCATTACAAGTCAAGAAAGTTACTGTTTAAGCAAATGAAGCATGTTGTGAATTCACAATTCCAGTTGTAGGGTGATGAGCATGTTGCATATTTGTCAAGTCATAAGTGTACAAAATATATAAAAATTTATTGTGGGCTGGCAAACAGATACATGTCATCTAGTTATTGTCTTTAAATTCATTCCCAGTCAATCTAGCTCATAATGTTGACATCTTGATTATATTCTCACAGAAGTTTGGGTGAGGACTCATATAATTGAGGAAGATTTGGGCTCACTAAATTGTATTCTAGGAAGTTTTACACCTTCATCTAAGGAAAGACAAAGCTAACAGTATTGTCTGTACCAATGCAAGTCAACGTTGTCTATGAGAATTCGTTAGCGTCTTACCATTTAAAGAAGAAAAACTATTTGCTGTAGTCACAAAAAATCATAATGGCACTCATGTAAGTTGAAGTTTTTGGACAGGCCCGATCTGATATTATGCAACGTATAGCAAGATTTTAAGGTAGACTGGCAGCATTTGATTGACTGTAGTATAAAAACTGTCTTCTCACTAGTTTACATGCGGAGATCAGTTTGTGCATCAAAGACTTCATTGTTGACGTCTTGTATTTTTGTGTGTTTATTTTGTATATATTTAATGTCACTTACTTCTTATAATTACACTAATTGCTTTCATGGAGTAACCATAAGTTTTTTGTTTGTTCCTCAGCTTGCGGAGAAAGAATTGCAGAAAATAAATGCTTTCAAGGCTCCTCGGGAGAAATTGATGTGTATTATGAATTGTTGCAAGGTTATCAACAATTTATTGCTCAATGCATCAATGTCCGAAAATCATACATTAGGTGGAGCTGATGACTTCCTGCCTGTTCTAATATATGTAACGATCAAGGCAAGCTCTCATTGGTAATAAACCCTTCTGCCAACTTTCCAATTTATAAACTTGAATTGCAGTTCCCATGTTCTGACTTTTTTAGCTTATTGTGATTATACTCATGTGAAGATTGAAGAAAAGATATGCACCACGAGTTACCCCAAGTTTTCTGTTTTAAATGCACCTAGAATACTATGGTAGAGATGTTACATAGAATGACAAAAATGCACATTTTTCATGTTGATTGCTGACGTTCGAGTATAAACTGAAAATCGTAATTTTAACTCCAATCTTCTTTAGTAAATGTGACGGTATAAATTAATTAATATACAGAAAAGGTTAGGGACTAAAACAGGCATTGATGGGAATTAACTGTTATGGTAGTCTAACTGGATTTTCTCATCTATTTTCTGAACTTCATTAGTCTTTAAGTTTACCCCTGATTGATGCAGTGAAGTTCTATTATATGTTGGTTGCAAATTATGAATATTTGAAGTTCCTATTTTTTGTGTGTTAAAACTGATGGTGTTTGGTTGTTTATTTAAGTAATTGCAACATCCTCTTATAATTTGTTAGCTCGCATATGACAGGCCAATCCTCCACAGTTGCACTCGAACCTCAAATTCATTCAATTGTATAGGAGACAGGAGAAACTCGTTTCTGAAGCAGCTTACTATTTTACAAATCTAGTCTCGGCCAAGTCATTTATTGTCGACCTAAATGCCAAATCACTTACAATAGATGAAATCAAATTCGAGGAAAGCATGCAAGCAGCAAGGCTTGTGACCGAAACCACACAGCTAGAGCCAGTAGAGTCTTCTGGCTTACTCGATGAAATGGCATTGTTAAGGCAGACAGAAGCTGGGTCTTCAACAAGAGGTCATATTCAAACAAATTTAGGAAGTAAGCTTCAATAATCATCGTTTATTCAATATTCAACACCCAACTCATATATTATTATTGCTGTCCAGTAATTTTCTATTTACATTGCTCTTGAATTCCCAGATTCATTCTTTACTATATTAACATCATCTCGGTGTCATGATTAGTTTTTCTTTTCTTTTTGGTCAGGTGGAGTAAGATATCCTTACATGGAATTAGAGGCCGGTGAACTGACTGTGGGGGATGTGGATAGACTGTTACATCTGTACAAGGATGTAGTCATTAAGTATACAAGCATGTGTCGGGCTTTTCAACGTCTTTCAGCATCCAAAGTGCCACTCTCCACGTCAACAAATCAAGGAGAAAGTAGCTTCCCTGCATCTACCGGACCACCCTCCACCTCAAATCCAGAAGCTAACAGCGCCAAATCAACACAACAAGGAGGAATTGCCACTCTGTCCGACGAATGAACAGCAATCTCATTCTGTAAGTGCTACCATCTTCTCGCAGTTCTGAAATTAACTTGTAAGTGTTTTAATTTCAAAACGCCACTTATTTTGTAGCAGTTTCTCTATGTTAGCGCTACCCTATTTTGTAGTTCTCAAGTTAGCTTGAAATTTTCATTCTTATTATTTATGTATCATGCTATTCAACACTAGCCACGCCATGACAGGACAAAAATACAAGTTTAGATTTTCATTTCCTGAATTCTGGATTAACATGTACAATACAAAACTAGTTAAACAACATATAGGCAAAAGTCGGGAGAAACATTTTGAATCTCCCTTTACAGTTTAGGTACTACGAAATATGGTATAAGGAGTGTTTATATACATTGGACCCTAAACCTAAAAAGCTAGTCTTTTCAGTTTAAAATGGGCTCTAATATATATATGGGCTTCCTTGGGTGCTTCTCCTAGCCAATTCTCCCCAAAGTATGGTACAATCAGAGGATGTCCAATGTCACTGTAAAGCCAGAACCAGCATTGGACACAGCATCACCTCTGCAAGTCCTAGTGACCCTCCTTGCCTCACCAAAACCCAGGCCATCCGATTCCTTGCCTGCGCATTTCATGCAAATGAAATTTGCAGGTATTTCATCCAAACTGTCGATCCCGACACATCGGGTATGCTGCCAGACACTACATGTGTCACAGGCCAGCATCCTCTCACCGTCATCATCCTTGGCACCACAGGTACAATCCACAACCCAGATATCCGTTCCTCTCTCCATTCTGAAACGGTTACATCCGTATTTAGTTAAGCGCTTACCTTGAATTCGAACCGACCCGCTTGATCCAACCAAAAATTTCAATTTAAACGAGTCTTCGATTTTCTTACCGTATTCTGGTAATGCCTCTGCCTCTAGCTTTCTGAACATGGGATATACTTCTTGAAACAATTTCGCGAATTCTATTTTAAGGTCAGCGACTGTAGCATCTAGAGGCAGGATGATCAGTTCTGGAGGAGGACTAGACTCTTTTGCCTGGTCGTTAGAAATCTCCAAATGACACCAGTATTGAAGAGCAACTGGATTTTCATTTTTGATACTCGTTCTATCGAGTGCGTAGTCCTTCATAAATTGCTTGCAGTCGACGAGCTTAGTTGCAGCGTCAACCATACATTCCCTTATATACTCAGGTCTATAGTTCACCATTGTTTTGGGATTCAGTAGACAATCGTATACAAATCTGAGATCATTTCTTAACTGCTCCACGGTCGGGCAACATGAATTCGACCCCATTTCGTGTTGCGAGCTGAGGAGTTCGAGCCTGAACTCTACAGCACTGGAGTGAGGGCTGCAACGAGTCCTCACCACCTTTGTGTCGTCCGTCAACTTCCTAGACAAATGTTTAATCGAGTGATCGAGTAGTTCAGAGGAGGCTGCCTTGCAAACAGCGCCCTTGAGGGCACGCCTTGAGACCCACCTCCCGTCTACTGCTGCTGCAAGAACCTTGATCAAGGAACGTTGGACTCTATCAACATCGTTCCTCGTCCAAGCACACACTGCGCTGGGGGTACCACATTTACATGGTTTGTGCGTATCGTCCATCAACCTCAACAAGAACGAGAAGAGGTCCTTGAAGGTTTCGAGCTTGGAGTCCGATAAGGACTGGTAAAGGGTAATGGCGTCTTGAAGTCGGGTGGTGCAAGGCTTCCGGTGCTTAAGCAAAAACAACGACAGGGGCGTGCTGGAGAGCGAGTCGACTGCCTCCTGGTAAGCCTGTCGGGTGAGGGCGTAGCTTCCAGAACCAAACTTGTAGCCCCAGTTACCATACCAGGAATGGCCCGTTGCGGCCGAATGCAGCAGCCTGAACTCTGTTCCGTATTTCATCGACACGTCCATCACGCTGACCTTCCGGACGGCAAGAGCTGTGCAGAGCCTATCCCAAAAGTTCATGATGTCAAAACCGGACAGCGCCTCAGAACCACCTTCTCTGCCGTTGACGGTGAGAAGGTGGCCATAACCATTTGAATGAACTACACCATGGAGAAGATGAGTGTTGTCCTCAAATTGATGATACACCCAGTTTTCAAGATCGTGTGCAGTGGCCATACAGTTGCACAATTCACACCTGCCAACACCATATCAAAATCAAATAAGCATGTTGTAAAAATCGCTTAGCGTTTCAATACTAGTTGAGAATTATATTAAGGGATTGCTGAGGTGAAAGCCATTCTCGTGGTGAAAAGAAAAAACCAATCGGGAAATAGGTGATTACGGAGGAAGCTAAATTGAGGAAATGGTATTGAAATGAATGATCTGCACCTGGATTGGGATAAATGCAGCAGGTTCCCACAGGTGGAACAAGCCTTCTGGTACCCATCTAATTGATGGCTCTTTGACCTTATTATGAAATGGTATCGCTTTCTGCACACTGGATGTCCACTCCAACCTTCACCAAAAATATACAATAACATGAGCTACTTAATTTTATCTGTATTTCAAAAATTCTGCACAATGATGATTATTTGGTCGACTAGTTAGTTGTGTAATCTAATGTTTATGCATTGGATTGAGTCGGAATCGCTAGTGTCAGAAGTTCAACTTTACAGTGTCAAAACCTCAAGCATACCAAACTGATATATTTAAGTTGGTGAACATATGTACATGTCATTGGTGGTTGATTAATTAATTGTGTAATGTAATGTTTTGCATTGGATTGAGTCAAAATTGTTAGTGTCAGAAGTTTTAACTCGCCGATAGGTGGAGGTACATATTGTTATTTATCATGTCAAACGTCGAATTCACCTAAAAAGTCAAGTTGATGGGCGGAGACCCGAATGGTTAGAAGCTCAACATAACTAAAAGCTCGCACTATTATTTATGTTGATGAACATATATCAGAACTCGCATACATGCTCAAGCTAATAGGAGAGGCTTGTACTAATAAGTGACGGCCCATACTCACCAACGACGCAACACTGATTGCAGTAGACAGATCTAGGTGATCTGGTGACATCCTCCTCGACAACGTCGAGGGTGACGGTGACCGGCAAGCAGTCGGAGCCTTCTGTGAGGTCTCCGACGCGACGCGAAAGAGGATCTGCCACGTCTGGAGAGAGGGGAAGAGGGAGGTGGAGCGAGCGTGGCTCGCGAGGAAGCTCTGGACGGAGCTCCTGAACGGAACGCTAGATACGGCGGAGGAGGACGGGAAGGAGAGGAAGTCGTAGAGATCGGCGGTCACGCAGCCCTTCAGGCGCTTCCACGGCCTGATCTCGCTCACTCCCATGCCGGTCGGTGATCGGAACAGAGAGAGAAAGAAGAAACTCCGAAATTGCGTATTCACAATTTGAATCTGAGAAGAAGAAACGGCAATTTATTTATATATTATGGATGGTGTTTACTTATATTTCCAATTTTGTTTGGCGGTTCACTTTTCTTTTTGTGAATTAGGAAAATTGAGTACGTACCGCCGCAATTCAATTCCCTCTCAAATCAAATCAGGGAACCGACTTATTTTTATTATAGATTTTATTTATATGTTTATTCCAATTTATTTATATCCAATGTAATGGACTATAGGATATGTTTATTAATCAAAATAATGTGAATATATCTATTAAATATATACGTCAAAAATATTTTCATATACAAATAATTAGGGGTGGGCTAAACACGATTCTGAAACCGGACTTAGTTAAGAATTGAACCAAACTCTTTAGTTTTCAATTTAAAGAATCCAGACCCGACACAATAATGTTAGAGACTGATTTAGCGTTCAAAAAATTGTTTTCAAAAATTTGTTTAGTTTTCAAAAATTTGTTTAAAATCGATTCATTAACCACGTTCGATTCTTCAATTTCCTATACCAAGACCGAAATACCCCTACAAATAATTTTGTGGAGATCATATTGGCAGGACTAAAATTCTTGTCAAATTTGTCTTCAAGATATTCATATATTTGAGAAAAAATGTAATATCAAATTAAATTTATTTGTTTTCGTGTCACTGTCAACCTATTTTATATTTTCTCCATACCTAAAAGGGAAAAGTTCACTTTACCTCCCTCGAAGTATACTGGATT
>JAOWBG010187614.1:0-10218 GCA_028566255.1 Geranium maculatum
GCTTATTGGGATTCGCACTGTTGCTGAATTCCAAGATCTCAACCATCGATCAATTATTTAAAAATAAAAATGAAAATGAAAATGAAAACCAGTTCCATTCCACAGTTCCATTCCACCTCCTCTTCCACTCTCTCCTCCTCCTTCCTTCCTCATTGGCCACTCTCTCTTTGCTCACCTCTCTGTTTCATCACTATTCTCTGCTCCTAAAGCACACAAATATAAATGCTCTAAAGTTGTTTCAGAACAAGCGGTATCAGTTATTCTGGTGCCTGTAGCAGCTCAACTCAGAGAGAAAAAGCAGCCTCAGTCAATTGGGGTTTCGTGGGAAAGTTGTGGTGAGCCCCTCTTGCTCTCTCTTTCACATCCTCTTGTCATTTCCAGATACTTTTGTTTTGTGTTTTGGGCTGCTGTTGGGTTTTCTGTAGGGGCCATTGGGTTGAGCTTAATGGGTTTTTTTTGTATTCAATCTTTAATTTACGTTTTTATTGGAAAATTGAGCTTATGGGTTGCTTGTTTTAGGATTTTTATGGTTGATTGTTTTTGGGTTTTTGTTTGTGATTGTTGAAGGGTTTCATTTTGGTGGTGGGGTTGATTCCATCGGTGGCCCGATGAGCTGTTCCGCTCGTTGTCTGGCTAAAATTGAAGATTTTATGGCTTGCGGTGGAAGGTTGATGTAGGGATTATGCAGATTCGGGCTCCAACACCTGGAAGTATGAATTCTAGGGTTCTTGTGAGCTGAAGTTTTCGACTTTTTGGGCCTTGATTCCTCGGAGGGTTGTTTAAATTTTCAGCACTGAAGTAGGGAATAATTTGGAGGATTGGTTGAAGAAGAAAATATCATCTGAGTCGAACACTGGTTTTCAGAGTGCTTCAGGGTCTGCTATGAATAGGCATGCCATATCTTTTCAGTCTGGTGCAATAAACAGTACATCGGATATGATTCCCATGGGGAATTACTATGGGGTTAGCAGTACGGGAATGATCTTGCCAGGGAATTCAAGCATAATTCACAACCCCGGAATGGTTCAAGTTGGGAATTCTTCGGTTTCTCTTCTTTCGGATTCAATTCCTGGTCTCACACATGACACTGGTTTGGCTGTTGAGTGGTCAGCGGAGGAGCAGTACAAGCTGGAGGAAGGCCTTGTCAAGTAAGTAGTTTCTCCTTTGTTCTTGTATTGTTTTGAGCAGCTATGCAACCAACATGTGTCTCATGCTGGTCATTTATTTAACTTATGTCACACTGTGCCAAACTGTGGTTAATCTATGTGAAGTAATTTTAATATTAGCAACTGCATGGGGTGATGTTTTTTTTTCAGAAATGGTATCGTGCTGAATGACGTGGTGAATCCCTTGGGGTAAGATGTGTGTGATGGTTTCACATTGTGTATAATGTCTATATGGTGTACTTGTGTAATTATATACAAAATGATATTGCTGTGAGACTAAAGTAGTTATGCTGATCTATGTGACATTGTGCATTTAGTTCTTAATGCTTCAAATGTAATGGCATGACATTATAGCTTTGGCAATATTATTTTTAACTATGGTCTACTGCCCACAATTCTGACGGCGGCTAAAGAAAACTAGTTACGATCCACTCCCAATTTTCTTAGGTGTATGCAGCGTTTTCATCGTCTTTACGAAGACATGTTAGGGTTCCCTCTATTCATATCATGAATTCATAGCATATTTCCTTTGCTGGCTTTTAGGACGTAATGATTGTTATATACAATGACTGGATTCCCTATAAAATTTGGGTTGCAGATGCCCCTAGGCTAACTTATCTAGAACTATTTTAGCACTAAGCCTGAAAATTTCAGATTGTGTAAAGATTTTTTATGTGGAAATTTATTTGTAGCTATGCCGAGGAACCAAGTATTTTGAGGTACATCAAGATTGCAGCTCTATTGCGTGACAAAACTGTACGTGATGTTGCTTTAAGGTGTAGGTGGATGACAGTAAGTCCTTTGCTACTTTCAATGGTTCTTAGCTTATCAAATTTCATTGACAATATAGCTTTTGTTCTTCTCATCAGCACTATATATTATTTAATTGTCCATTTTCAAGTCCTAAAATGGTTTAGTCCAGTAGCTTCCGCGTGTCGGTGATGAGGCCCAACTTTATGGAGTTGGTTCTTTAATGGGTAGCCTTCTATAATCTTTTTTCAAGCACTGCAACCTAACTTTTGATGAGAACCTATAACCATACTTGTAAGTTTATGGTGGTTACTTAGATTTGTGTATGTGGCAAGTGTTTCAGTTTGACCCTATAGAACATCAGATTGCCATTGCCCTATAGATCCAAACCACAGGCTGGTCTTGCCATTTTGGTATTGGAGTCAAATATGTACCGTTTAAACTATCATTTCTGCATTGAGGTACTCACTTATGGAAATTTTCACAGAGAAAGAGAAGAAAAGCTGAGGAACATAGTGCAGGGAAGAAAGTGAATGGCAGGAAGGTAAACAATTTATCCTTAAATTTTCTGTTATGAACCAATGGTGACAATAGCAGACTCGTCCTTGACGGAGTCTGCTCCTTAAACTGATTTATGAAAATATAAGATGATATATTATTGTTATTAACGAATGCCTATTTATAGGCTACATTCGGTATGCCCTAGCATATATTATTCCTATTTAAAATAGGTGACATTAAATAAGAAAACGTGCAAACTAGAAAGTACTGAAATAAGAAAGTGTTTAATTAGGAAATACTATTTTTCCTCTTTATTTAGGTGGTGCTATGTTGTTGCCTTTTCTTTGTTGTTGTTGACTCTTCCTTTCCTTCTATGATACTTTCCAATGAAGGCATCCGTATCAGATCTGCGGAGAGATGGGGGTCGCGCGGGAGGGGTGACAGGCTGGGGTGGAGGCTGGACGGGGGCGAGAAGGATTGCGGTGGATTTTGTCGCGAGGCGCCGAAGGCGGCGCTCGCCCTCTCTCACTCATTTTTGAATGATGTCTCTTTTGAAATGTGGCTTTCAAACTCACATTCCTTTGTCTCTTTCTTGTTCAGATCTGTAACCTGGAGCGGAGACATTCCCTCTCCCACTTCTCATTTATAAAAGTTTTATTTCTGATAAAAAAAACTTCTGTGCGAGTTTTATTTTGCTCACTCGTTAATTATGTTTTAAAGGGTGGGCTAGACATTATAATTTTGATTTCTCCCTATATTCGATGTTTTCGACTCTTCTTCCTTCTCTGAATTTAGCCGATCTCTCTCGCTGTTGCGCCGCCATGTGCCACAACCGACTTCGGTTTTCCACAACTCCCAGTTCAGATCTACGCCAAACCAGCGCCAGTTTTGTCTCACCTCCCATTCCAGGAGACTTAGACATTGCCGATCTACCGGAAATCGTCGGTACCTACTTCGAAAACTACCCCACGCGCTATCGTTGGCCAAATTCTGCCACTTCCAGATCTGACGATTCCCGGCCCAAATTTTCTTCTCCCCTTCGGCGAGTGGAGTCTTGGGACGCGATTTCTGCCCATTTAGTACTTAGACGATCTCCACACTGCCACGCGTGTGTGGCCCCCGCACCGCGACTCCAGTCGCGCGTGTAGTCGCGGTGCGGCCCACGCGCCACTTCTCCGCTGTTCGATTTCCAGAAAATGTTTCTGGTGCCTCCCAGATCCCTTGCTGCCCGATGTACCCCGTTTGCTATCGTGATTTTGTGGCCACTTTTCTTGTTCTCCGAAAGCTTTCCTAATTGACCTGATATGTGTGTTTTATCGAGATGTTAAGATCTTTGTTTCTATTTATTAGCCTCTCTTGAATGTGAGAGGCTGTACTGAAGCTATAGTGCACCTGGTCTCCAGTTCCGTCTTTGTCTCCAAGTTGTGTATAAGTCCCCAAAGTCTCTTAGTTGGGTAAAAAGCCCGAGTCTCCGAGCTTTGGTCTCTGCCTCCAAGTTGGGTATAAATCTCCAAAGTCTCCAGGCTCCATTCTTCGTCTTCGAGTTATGAGTTCCTGAACTCCCCAAGTCTCCAAGTTCTCCAAGTTCAAACACCCCGTCACCGTCACTCCACCGCCATAGCCTTCATGTTCCGTTGCCTTTTTTGTAGTCCATTTTATAATCAGGGTTACCTATTTAGGGTTATTTTCTTAAGTAATAATAGAGTTTGAGTATTAGGGCTTGTTTTCCTATAGTTCCCTACATAAAAGAACCTCCTATTGTATTATGGACAACAACAATCATCAGTAAAGCTTGAGATTGACAATCGTACTTCCGACAGTTTCTTGCTATTTCCCTCATCCCTCAGCTTTTAACTATAACTACTATTGTTTGGCTCTCTGACTAACAGGAACCCCCAGCACAGAGTACTCACTAAACTAAACATTTCCTTTTATTTATTCAATATTCCGCATGACCAGGAGACTGCACGATGGTACTTCACAGACCTAAATGATTATTATTGATTGAATGTGCAGGGCAAATTATGTCAGTATCCATTTATGTGTCCGTTCTAGATCTTACATTTTTGGCAAAAACTAAGGGTCAGTGGAATTAGTGCTCCACTTTCCGACCATGTTCCCATGTGCCTGATTTCTAAACATACTCTGTGGTGATAACTAACTCATACAAGGACATTCATAATTCAATCCTTAAAACAGAAAGTGTCCATTTTATGGAAGTAAGACAGTTATTTTGGAATGGAGGTATATTTGTTAGTCCTCGTAGTTTGAAGCCTTTTCATATTTAAATTATTTTTGATGATTCTGACTTTTCTATTTCCCCCTTTTGTTCATGTGATATTAAGGTTCGGCGTATCTATTCAGTAATCTGTGATCATGATTTGAAGCCAAATAATGAGACTTTCAGGAATATGATAAGCTTGAGCGTGAAAATGAAGGATGTAAGTTGATGAGCTCCTTATAATTAATCTCTCTTCAAGTTTCCAAGTATTGTTTTCTACATTTCCCTTTCTCCGAGCTTTCTTCGCAAAACTAATGTTTATATTTTGATGAATCCCATAGTTTGGAAATTTACCAGTCCATTTTGCTTTTCTTTGATGCAGTATAAAGGTGCAGATAGCATGCTGAATGATCTGAAAAACATAAATCTGATGCCTACAGCTAGCATGTATAATGCTATATTGGCGGGATATTTTCGGGAGGTAATTTTCCTTGTATCGTTAAAAGCTCTAAATGTTTCCTTGTTGCATTTATTTTATTTATTCCTGATCCTGTTGAATGCTGATCCACCTAAAAGTTTAAGCTAGTAGTTGGAGGTCCCTCATCCTGATTAGTCTCATAATATCTTTGTTTTTGTCCTCTTTTGTTGCTCTCTCTTCTGTTTTGTAAGACTTGCTTTTGGGGATCCCATCCCGGGACCCCTTTTATTTTGATAAATTATTATTGCCGATAAAAAAAAGTCAGAGGTCCCTAGATGCTTATCAAGTGGTCACTAAATCCACATTCTCTTGATGCTGGACAGTCCTCCAACACTCCCCCTCACGTGTGGGTAGCGCACACAGACCAATGAACAGGAGGAAACATGAATGGATCACATGTCCAAACCAAGCTTTGATGCCATGTTAAAGCCAGGTCCTCCTAAAAGCTCAAGCTTTTAGGTGGAGGCCCCTAAAGGTTTATCAAGTGATCACTAAATTCACATACTTTCAATGTGAGACACTTAAACAATTTCTGTTTCCAGTTCATTATCTTATAGCAATCTTTTTTTTGGTTTCCAAGTTACTGATTTTGTAGTATTTTAGTATGTATTTATTGTTTTGCAAGACAATTCCAAAAGGTTGAGGGACCAGATGTGAATATGTGTATTTTCTTAGATTTGATAGCATGAAGCTTATATAGTTTACTCCTTGTTAGTGCTTATTTGTATTGAAATCTATTACATACAAGTCATAGATATTAACATAACCACAAATAACAATCTTCAATAAACTTTCATAACAAACTTATGGAGTGTCTCATAATGCTACTATCTTTTAGGTTAAATGGATCCGTTGTTCTCTCATGAATGTCCATATGAATATTGGCTCAAGTAAACATGCTTGTTGTGTCCTCAACTATTTGAAACTTGACTAACAAACAACTATCATAAACTGGTGGATGGTGATGATGTAACAAGACATAAAATCAAAGTTATATTAGATGAATAATAAACTGTAGAGTTAATGATGTCCTGCCATTGATTATTTTCCATTTTGTACTACATGGTCTGCAGAAAGACACTCGAGGTGCATTAACAGTTCTCAAGAAAATGGAACTCGCTGGTGTGAAACCAGACTCACAAACATTCAGCTATCTTATATCAAACTGTGATAGTGAAGAGAACATCATCAAGGTACTTTGAAGTTAATGTTCTAGTGAAAGTTTCATGTCTGAGATGACATTTGGCTTTGCGTTTTGTTTATTGATGGGAAACTAATGTATATATAATATTACTGGACTTGATGTTATTTTTCTTTGTTCTTTTTTTGTCATCTTTGCTGACAGATTGTGGGTTACTTAATGTGATAATATTCTTGTTATTTCCTTTGCAGTATTATCAAGAACTAAAACAAGATCAAATTCCAGTTACGAAACACATCTTCATGGCTTTGATTAATGCTTATGCAAATTGTGGCCAATTTGAGAAGGCAAAACAGGTATGATAATATGCTTGGTTTGTGTCTCTTACTGTATTTCTACTTGTCCAGAATAGATACAACTTCTATGCAACTTATGATATCTTGACTAATTTATGGTCTCTTGAACAAAAAAGGTACATAGGGAGTGATATATATATATATACATACATCGACTAATCTGCCCTATTTTGATTATTGTTCCTGAATTTTTGCTTTGTCACATCTAAGATTTCTTCATATAAATACACTTGGATAGTAAATATTCGTATTTTTTATCATAACTCACAACTATTGTTTTATTTGGTAGGTTATATTGGACGAACAGATACCAGTAAAGTTCTTAAACGATATTAAGAGTGTGCTTGTCTCAGCTCTTGCGTCGCATGGGCTAATCTCTGATGCCCTTGACATATATTATAAAATCAAACAAGCTGGATGCAGTCTAGAGCCAAAAGCTATTATATCTCTTATTGTATGTTTTGTATTAGGATGCTTTATTGTTTTTTATTGCAGGCACATTAAGCTATTGTCATTTCTTTCTTAGGATAACGTTCCATATGATGGAGAGTTGACTGAATTGCTTCATCTACTTGAGGAATTAAAGGGTACAGACTATTGGGCTGATGGTTGTTGCAGAATAATCATGAATTGTGTTCGACATAAGCATTTAAGGTACACTGACTTAATATTGTCTTTCTTTTGTATCCCATATGTTCACATTTCCCAATATGTTTACACTGGCTCCTTTTTTGAGCTAGAGACGCTGTTGATTTGCTCAAGGAACTCAAGGACAACTACTTTAGTGGTGAACTAGATATGGAATCTATTTTCGCTGAGGTCTGCTCTCTCTCTCCCCAGTCTATTTGTAATGCCACATGATTTTACAAATGCTTTTAATATTCATAATTTGATTTGAGAGAATACCTTGCATATTATTAATGCTGTATTTATTTTCCTTACAAAATGAATCATGTAGTTTTGCGTGTTAGTGTTTTCTTCTTAGTATGGATCCATTGAGCATTAAACATTTTATGGTGCTGTGTCTTAAGAAGACAAGACTTGAAGCAATCAATCTCCCATATCATATTACGTGGTACGCATTATACGACTGATGGTTGAACCTTGTACTCTATGGATAGGTTTGTTCCGTCATTGCCGAAGCAGAGCCTGAACATTTGCAGATTGGGCTGCACGTGCTAGCCGTTATCAAGGATGAGTTTGGCATTTCCCCTTCGCGGAAATGTCTTGATTTTCTTCTCGCTGCTTGTGTCAATGCCGCAGATCTTCCAAGTGCCATTTTAATATTTAAAGAATATCAGGAAGCTGACCTGCCTTATAATGTGATTAGTTACTTAAGGTAAACGATTCTTGATCCTCGTGCTCCAAATATTTCAATCCTGCTCAGAACCTAGAATTGCATTCAGAATCGAAAGCGTCTTTTCCTGAACTATTTAGCTGTTAATTGGCAGGATGTATCAAGCTCTGTTAGTTTCCGGGGAACATAAAGCTGCAGGTATTTTTGTGGACAGAATCCCACAGGATGACATACATGTCCGTACCGTCATCAGAGCATATAAAATAGCATACAACGAAGCCTCCTCCAGAGGAAAGATTAAGAAGAAAAATAAAAAGAAGCAACAGACGTGATGAACACAATGCCAGCCCGGTTACTGAGAATTCCATTTTTATCCGGAATATAGTTAGATGACATTCAATACATAGTGGGTAGGCTGATTAGGTTCGATAAATCTTAGTTAGAGGAAACAAGTAGGTAATCAATCATCTGGGTGTAAGGCAAAAGCCCAAATTGTACTGATGTTGCACAACTTTTACAAATTTTGCACAGTTGAGTTAAAAAGAATTGGCAACAAGAATGGCTTGCCTGCACCTTGCTTTAGCTTGCTCGAGCCTCTCAGTGAGCGTCTCCTCTTTGACAGCAGCTTTAACCATAGCCAAATCCATCTCCATCAGCCTCAACACTCTGAAGAGCTCAGTGATGAGCCTCTCATCCACATCATCCCTGAGCACCTCAGCCTCCTCTCTTGCCCTCTCCGCCACAATCTCACCGGTTTTGGCCAGCAGTTCTGTGGACCGAATTCAAGACTCATGAGGTTCTCCAGCTTTGACAAGAAATCGGCTATGACGTAGCCTTTGGGCATCTCCAGGTTGATCTCCTTGGTCCTCTTCCACCCAATCTCGTTCGTAGTTGGGTGGCTCGGCCTCAGCCAACTCTTTCCTCAACTTGCGCTGACGGATGATCTCTGCGCTCGTCCTCTTCTCTATGGGGGCATTATCTGGTGAGGTCGTCATGTTGGAGGGGACGGGGAAGTCGTCAGGCTGCTCCGGAGCTGATGAGTTTGTGCACTTGATGGAGGAGTGGTGTTTTCTAAGGGACAACAACAGACAGTGCTGTGATGGGTTTGTGAATGAGAGGCGTGGATGAGGTTTTGGCTGACTTTGAAAGAGAGAAGCAACACAAGTGGAAGCCATGTCCGACTTCTTTGCTCAACTGAGTGAAAGAAATGAAGATAAGGATACTTGTAGTTTTAGATAAAGTGATAGACATCATGCCGCTAACAATACTGCTTCAAAGGCAATTAATCCTTTTGGTCTCAGTTCTTAACTCTTTAAGAGTTAAAAGTAATCAATTTCAATAAAATAGTCTAATTATGGCAAATAATACAAAGTTAAATATTAAATTTTTAATTCTTTCAAGATAGTTAAATAAAACATATTTTAAAACAAAACTAAATTATTAAAAGTACATATAATTGTCAGTTACTATTGAAAAACACACTAAGAAAAATGTAACATTTTAACCTTCAATTGTACGGAATAACTACATGAAAAGTTGTGGAACTTATAAAATGGCCATAAAAAAAATTATTGGGAAGAGATACTTTTACTACACACAACTAGATACTTTGGAACATATACATATTTTAGCTTTGATGTACCCAAATTTTAACTTGTATTTTTCGAGCAGAGATGTATTATTTTTCCCATGTATATTAATGGTGTTAAAAAATATTTTTTTTGATTTATTTATTATTTTTCTAGAAATAATTGAAATGCCCTTGTATGATAAAATGCTTAAAGCCATAGTTTTTTCTCTCATCATATGATGCTTGATCCAATGTGGACGGTCTTAAGCCCAGACACTAAAATTGAAGCCGTCTCGTTCATGACCCCTCCAGCTTCCACCACACTCCAGACGAGATCATACTACACCAGAAAATCGTCGCTGGACACCTAGCGGAGCTGTTGGAAGACGATTCCGGTGGCGCTGATCCACCTCAGGAACTACTGGCCCGCTAGTTCCTATGGCTCAACCGCAAGACTGAGATCTTCATTTTCTGAAATATATGACATTGAACATATGACGGTGGAAATTGGATCCACCGTTGATTTGGATCGGAAGAGTGGCTAGAGACACGGATGAGAAAGAGAGTGATCAAGATTCAAGAACTGAAAAAAATACATTTAGGGGTCTTTTAGTCATTTCTTTAAATTTAAAAATAAAATAAAAAATAGAACTCTCTACTTGTTTGATTAATTTCTCTTAGTTCCTGCTAATTCTATGTTAATTTTTCTGATTAAGTCTAATATTTTTTATAGAATAC
>JAOWBG010188723.1:0-26547 GCA_028566255.1 Geranium maculatum
ACCTGGGGCATAAAGACCAAGGTCAAGGTGCCCAAGTGCTTACTTAATCAGTTTGATTTGTTGCTTACTTAAGAAATGGAGAAACAGGATTTAACGCTTACTTTAGAACTTCAGAAACAGTATTTCTAGCTTACTAAATTAGCTTGAGAAATAGTTTCGAAATAGTTGAGAAATACTTAATAAATAGTTTCTTTCATGCTTACTTTAGAATTAATTACTTGCTTGATTTCATACTTACTTGAGAAGGAGAGTCAGGTTTTACATATGGCTGGACGCAGAAATAGAAAAAAGAGATTAGGCTCCTTAGCGAAAACAGAGCGAAAACAGTATAATGAGCTTTTGCCCTGTGCTGGACGTAAACTTTCCTCAATTTAGATGCCGTTCCTTAGCGAAAAGGGTAGAATGAGGTTTTGTACTAGGCTAGATGCAGAAAAGTCAAATGGGGATTAGATTAGGAAAGACTTTGAGTAGCCCATAAGATAAGGAGGTTTTTTCCGAGAGATAACAGATTTCTTTTCTTTCAGATAACTTAGATTTCTTTGATTTGCTTTTCTTTGTTTCTAATTTCATGCTTTCTTAATTAGTTAATTAGTTGGATTTCTAGCTTTCTTAAGAAATAAATACCTCTTCACTTCGTTCGAGCAGCTTCGTCCTCAGAGAAAACACAATCAATCCTATTTCCCTATTTAGACAAGACGGAATATTAATCGTAGTTCCGAGCTTGGTTCACTGCTTATCTTTCTTTAGTTGCCTTTCCCTCTCTCTTTTAGAAGTAGAGTAAGGATAGAAATAACAAAGAAAGGAAGCGGAAAACAAAGAGCTAAGCTATTTCTATTTTAGGATTTCTTGATTACTTAATAAACAGGAGAAACTTAATAAACTGGAACTTAATAAACTGGTGCTTGAGAAACAGGATTTCATGCTTACTTCAGAAACAGGACTTCATGCTCTTACTTAATTACTTGCTTAGCTTGAGAAACTGGTACTTGAGAAACAGGATTAGTTGAGAAATACTTAAGAAACAGTAGTATTTCATGCTTTCTTTTTACTCGAGCAGCTTCGCTTCCTCTGCGTTTTACTCGAGATAGATAACCTCTGCAACAGTAGAAAGAACCTCTTCCTCTTCAAACCTTGGTCAAACTGCCCAAGCGTTGAGAAACCTTGGTTTTTATCCCTAGGTTTTCAAACCTTGGGCTTGGAATGGAAGAATTAGAAGAAAAGGGCTTTTAGTTAGTACAATTTGGGTTAGTACAATTTGGACCATTATCAGAGTCAGAGGTCAACCCTTTTGTTTCTTGTTGTTTGTTCCCTGTCTGAGGTTACTGTCTTAGCACTATGCAAGTTGTATAGACATGAAGGCAGTTGGTTGGTTGTTTTCTCTCAAAGAAAGGAAGCACGAGGCCAAGCTTAGTACCAGAGCTAGAGAGGGTATTAGAGCTAGTAAGC
Source organism: Geranium maculatum (assembly GCA_028566255.1). Taxonomy (NCBI): domain Eukaryota; kingdom Viridiplantae; phylum Streptophyta; class Magnoliopsida; order Geraniales; family Geraniaceae; genus Geranium; species Geranium maculatum. The sequence continues at coordinate 1,447 of JAOWBG010188723.1, forward strand.
CAGTTCCCTAGGGGTATTGGATAGGGGGGTACTGGGAAACATAGTAAACGTTCTCTAAGCCCATTTTCGATGGATTTACATGAGATAGATTCGATTTTTTAGGGTATTGTATTCACCATTAGTATCATTTTCAGGTGCCATAAATGCCTATTATTTGAGTTGAGCTTGGGAATTCCTCAAAGACAGAGAAGCAAAAGCAACCTCTTCGTTTCACTCGAGATATAACTCTAACCTCTAATACAGGGCTAGGTAAATCCTCTTCGAGCTCTCTCTCTTCCTCAAAGTTTGACTTGAGTTGAGGCTTTTCTCTTAAGATAAGAAAGAAAGCTACATGGTCCGGAGGCCTTGTCGATGTACTGAATTCGTTACATCGAATTTATAATTTCAGTTTTTCGGTCAGTGGCCGGGAAAGGGAAAAAGCAACTATAACTATCCCTCTTCACTGCGTTCGAGCTAGGGAAAAGAAAGACAGAACCTCATCACTTTGTTCGAGAACTTCGTACCGAAGAAAGGAAGCTAGTTTTCTCACCAAAGTCAGTCTATTGCTAAAGGGTTTCTCGAATATCTGTTTTACTTGAGTTGTTGAGTTGATTGAGTTTTTTATCCTAGATAGACAAAGAAAGCCACTTGGGATAAATCCCCAAGGTGATGTACTGAATTGTTGACACTGAATCTTACCGATTCAAGATCCGGCCAGTGGTCAGAAACGAGCGTTGTAGAAACAAGTACCTCAACGCCGGCTAATCTACCGAGATTACAGATTCGGTAAGTGTAAGTGCCCAGAAAGGAAATCAATCCCTATAAACCAAAGAACGGAGGTCTCTAGTTTGCTGGCATGTTGTTGCTCTAGCGCCGTTCGGATGGATTGATGCCCGGGTACCGCTATAGACTTAGGAAAGAAGTACAAGGTCTAAACGAACCTTGGTTCAAAGCATTTGAAGAAGAGGATTGATTTCCCGACACCGAAGAGGAAGCATAGACAAGAGCAAGGGAATACTCGGTTGAAGCAATAGAGGCTAGAAATCCAGCTAATACTGTTTCTGCTAATCCTGTTTATCAAGTTTATCCCGTTTCTCAACTAATTCAGTAATAAATCCTGTTTATCCAGTTTCTACAGTAAGCTATAAATCAGCTAATCCTGTTTATCAAAGAGGTACTTATTTCTCTGAGGTTATTTGCTTTCCCAAGCTCTTTCGAAGAGGGTAGAAATAACTATTAACTCTTTGACTCTTAACTCTTTGACTAGAAACTCTTTTAGAAGTATTTATGGCACCTAAAATGATACTCATGGTTGGGGCTACTTAAATCACATTTCTTGCATTTTAATCCATAGAAAAAAGCCTTAGAGACAGGTTGTTTACCATCGACCGGTACAATATCTTCTGATCCAGAGTTTTCCTATCCCATGGCTAGCTGTAGAAAGTTCAAACAGAAATGCTGTTCCCTCTCTCTTTGAGAAGGATAGTGAGGTTTTCCACTGGGCTAGATGCAACTCGAGACAATGGAGACTCAGCTACACCTAGGTCAAATGATCGAGTAAGGTTTGTTTTCCATACGGCTGGCTCTAGAAAGAAAAAATCAATATGCCGGAAAGACAAAGAGTAGCCCTCTCCTTTCAGTCGAGAAAGAAATCCCTCAGAGTAAGGTTTTACTAGAGAAACAGTTGCTTAGCTTGATTTAATGCTTTCTTGATAAAAAGGATTAGCTGAAACTGGAGAAACAGGATTACTTGCTTCAGAAACTTGCTTAGTTGCTTACTTAAGAAATCAATACCTCTTCAAAGGAGCTACCGTCTCAAATAGCTACGGTCTCCCCTCTTCCTCCCCATGACGAGTAACTAACTGTTTTCTCTTCCTATTCGATATTCGACAGTAGAAGAAAACTCAGAGAAAGGGATCTACTAGTTCAGTTCTTTGACTCATCCTCTATTTTACTAACTCTATTTTACTAAGCAAAACAATCCAAATCTTATTACCTAGAGATTTGTTTGCTTTCTTTTCTACCTTTGATTTGTTTTCTTTGTTAGATTTGTTAGATTTCTAGCTTAAGAAACAGTATTTCTAGCTGACTTAGTTCGTTGCTTAGAGGAAATCCAATCCTATTTCGACAGTAGAATCAAACTCATCGTATTTAGAGTCCCATCCCATCCTATTCCAGCGGAAAATCCATTCCGTCAGGAGCTTCAAACTCCGGTGTGTAAGAGACTGAGTCTATCTCTTGTTACACACGATCGGGGTAAATAATCCTAATCTTGGCTCCTAGAGCAGAGAGATGAGACTGGTTAAGGGGTTGATGTCACATCTTCGTGTTCCCGGGGAGCAAGAGTTCAATGAGGGACTCGGGGAAGTAAAGATAGGGGAGGGGTGCAGATCGGTCGATCGGTTAGCGCCTGCGTGTCCCTACGATCAGGGTGAGGGGAAGTTGAATTGCTTACTTTTCTTTTTAGAGTTAATAAGTAGAATTCACCATTATTGCATGCAAAACAGCCAAGGCGATAGGTGCCTAGCCATCAACTCATTCTCGTAAGAGACGCCGAGAGATAAAACTTCAGGTTCTTTTAGACCTCGAAAGAATCATAACGAAATGGATCCGAAAAGGACTATGGTACGGATTTCTTTTTCTTGTAGGCCCGCTAAGCTAAGGTCACTGCGACCGCATAACCATTCCGATGAGAAAGACTACTAAACAACGAGCTTCGCTGAGAGCCCTCCACTCAGTAGGTACTCTATAACTATTACCCAGACCGAGATAGAGATGGACTCCTGGACGAAGGATCTCCTCTTCTGCTGATAGAGCCAAAAACTCCGGGGATTACGTCTTCGCTCTAAGAAGTAGGCAAGTAAACTAGCTAGCACCTCTTTTATCATAGGGTCAGCAGGCTACTATTTAAGAGAAATTCCTGGAGTCATGCCAACAAAGCCAAATGCTCGAGAGACCTTCAGTAGTTGATCTTGCCATTGCTATTGATACAGATTTGGGCGGAGCAAGCAGATCAAGGGATGCCTCAGGGGAAACCCATTCTATGGCCAAAGATCTGTATAGAAACCTTGTTCTGGGACTTCCCGGGGCCGATGCTTCTAACATTCATCACGCGTCCATCGGGGTCTGTAACTCGGTTTTCGCGTCTATAGAGGTGCCCTTATGTTATTGTCTCTCGATCATTCGGTTTAGTTGTTCATCGGACCTATGATTTCAGGGATCGCCCCACTCCTTGTGCAAACGCTCTTTGCGGGTCTCCTTCGTTCTTGTGATGGCACCGAAAGGTCTTGTGGTAGAGCTACATAGAGGGCTGTGTGTCGGGCGATAGAGTCAAACTCGGCCTACTACGGCCAATTTCCTCGTTTCGCACACCGTCTGGGTAAATGGATCTTTGGATACGGTTCATTCTAAACGGTTTGGCATCCTCTGGTTAAGGCAACCATAGCCAAAGAAAGAAAACCAAAACAGCCGGTTCCGACCTTGAGGTCTATTCTCGTCTTTCCCGGCACTGTGGGAATTTGGAGCGAATCGAGCTTGGTTAAAAGTACACCTACATATTTGGGGTGCTATACCTCAGGGTCTGAAAGAGTTCCCGAACCAACCGTGTGAAAGAAGTCCATTCAAGGATAAGAACATGGGAAGGCCACGAGCGAGCTTTATCTTCCTTTCCTATTCTATTAGGTAGGTCATAAGTCTGCTCCCCTAAGTCTTAGCGAACAGACCTATCAGTAGAATTCGATTAGGCCCGACGGTCAGGTAAAGAAGCGAGTGGTAGCGCGCTATGAGTGAAAGCCTAAGAGATATCTGCAATCAATTCCGAATCTTCTGCATCATAATCTACTTCCCGAAAGTACGAATCCACTTCTTTACCGAGTTCAAGAAGAACAGTTCCTTGAGCAGATCTTCTTGCGGATGTTATTACTGATTCTGATTCTTGCTCTGAGGTAGAGGCGGACTCGAACGAAGTGAAGAGGTTTTTATCTCGAACGAACCCTCATCCTATGCGGATGAGTAAATAAATTACGAAGAGGTCTCCAATCCTCTTGGTCGAAGGAAGTGACGAGCGTCAGTTTCAGATGTAGTTCCCGATCTTAGGCTCGTATCCTCCGTTTTTCGGGCAAGGGGCGTTTCAGCGGATCAGTTTACTTCAGGCAGTTCTTTAGCTCTCAGGCCCAAGTGTAAAGAAAGAGTAGCGAACCAATAGAGTTTAGTTAGGAGCGAGGTTTGCTCTTGTGCGGGTGTTGAGGCAATCTTCCTAATAGATAGTATCCTCGGGCTTGAACCCGAGTCAAATAGCCTGCAATTCAAAAGACCGGTCAAACTGAACTGAACTTGTCAACTAATCTACGACTACCCTTATGTGGGAAAAGCTCTTGAAGGCTAAAATCCCGGGCTACTTTGATCGTTCAGGATGGCCCAGCTGCGCCAACTAATCGAATAGAATATCAGAAGCAGAGGAATACCAGAACGAGGCGGGAACTAAAGCACTGGCCAAAGGTTGAACCACTTAGGAGGGCACTCACTCAATAGAGACTTGCTCTTTACAATTAGCTAGCCCTCCCGGCTCGGAACTCCATGCATTCGTTCGAACAAAAACGGACTTATCAGCGATTGGAGGAAGGTGACCGAAACCAAGGCCCTATGACCCGATCATGCACTTTGGCCAGAACTAGACAAAAGGAGTCTTGAGCAGGGCACATTCCGATGGTCGTCTCTCTTGTGGCACAGTATCTACCCGCTCTATGTTCTTCTCAGTTAGTAAACTCGACTTGATCAATGCCAATCGGTATTGAAGAGCTACTACGTTATCATCTGTACTTCTCTCGCTTCTTCCCTTTCTCCAATCCTCTTCGTTTCACTCGAGTGACTTTGTTCCTGAGCTACCGGTTGACCGAACCTGGATGAGACTGAGGTGAAGTCAATAAGCTGGGTACCTTATCTTCATTACTTCTCATTGTTAGCTTCTAGTTAGATCTGTTAGGTTCTTAGTAGCAATCGGCGACCTTTTCTTCTTTACTTTCTCTCGAATGCGAGTGAGTACTAACAATCGAGGTAACCTTAAGGAGTGAAAAGCTAGAATTTCATTTCCGAATACTCATAAGTCTGCACGCTCTTGCCTCGGTTGAGTCCTTGAATGCCATTCTTTAGCCAGATGTTTCACTAGGGTTCGCTTGTCTTAGACACCCGATCCCATTCCGACCTCGATATGTGGAGCGGAGCGAAAAGGCTTTTTCATGAGATGGGAGGGGCCTTTAGTCTTTTGATTAGAGTAGGAGCTATAGGCGAGAGGAGAGCCAAGGTGAGGACACACTTGCCGCTTCGCTCCTTTCTCTTTCTACTGTAGCAGAGGAGGAAAAACGAGTTCTTCGGATAGGGGAGTAAAACGCATAGGATTTCCTTTCCCTAGCTCTTTTGAATCCGGAAGTGAGATAACTTATCTTTTCTTTGTTCTTTATACTGTCTAAGAGGAAGAGAAAACAGTTACTCTAGTGAAAGGAGAGGTGAGGACACGCTAGGTTCGCAGACCTTTCAGTCGAGATAGATAACATAACCAAGGGCCTTATCTCTTGTACTTCGTTACTCTTAGCTTCGTTTCACTCCGGTCAGTAGAGAATCAATCTATCTGCAGCTACTGCAGCTAGTCCGGGCATGACAGGTATGAAATGTATATCTTGTTCCTGCAGCTAGGATGACAGGTTAAGAATGCAGCTACTGTCCGGGCATGAGGTAGTATATATAGAGCTCTTAGGTTTCTTCCCTGTAGCGAGGGAGGTATCCGACTGAGCGGCTAAGGGTTACCTGTAGCGGGGAAGCGTACTTGGCGTACTCACAAAAGGTAGCCAAGAAGCATTCACACGCGGCTACAGAGTGTATGTTTCTTTCTTAGGTTTGCTACCCGTGCTTGGGTAAGTACTGGAGTAAAGCCTTGTAAGGATAAGTCTCTAAGGGGTATTCTATCATTAAATATACCCTTGTCTTAGCAAATAGAACCTTGTCATTGCCTTATGCTAAACTCCGATACTAGTTTGTCATTATGCCTTTTAGCCGGGTTGGGTTCTTAGGGTAGGGTATTAGATCATCACTGTATGAGGATAGCTTTCTTAGGTTGGATTTCTGAGGTTTTTTACTTCCTTAGTAAACTGAGTAACCGGTCAACTTGCTATAAGGAAAGGACTTATTAGCGGACTGTAAAGCCATATGAGCTTAGAAGAGAGTATATGGCCTATGAGTCCAATTAGAGGTTCCATCATTCCCTCTATAACCAGGGATCGTATGGTTTAGCTCAACATAGTAAAGAAGCTATAAGGAGTTTTCCGGGGTCTTTCTCGGTACCCGATTTCTTGTAACGATAGAATACCAATGAGTCTCATTTGCAGGTGCCTTAATTCCCTCTGATTTGAAAGGTTAGTTAGTTCTTTCCTTCTCTTTGTCTAGTGCGATAGAGGAAAGCGATAGAGTAAAGCAAGGATTAGTTCCTTTAGTTTGAGGAAAGCAAGAGATCATGTTAAGTAAAGCGAAGCCATAAGTAACAAGCCGTAACAAGCGAATCCGGGCAGGGAACAGAGATACAGAGAGTCAAACACTCCGGGACCGGGCGGAGATGGCATGGCAGGGAACAGAGCTACAGGAAGTCAATCTTGTTAGGCAAGTGAAGCTATTCCGGACAGGCAAATGTTGTTAGCTTACTGTCCGGCCTCTTCCCTCAATCAAATCAATAGTAAGCATGAAATAAAGAAAAGCAACTAATGCTAAGCAACTAATTAACTAATCAAGCTAATCCTGTTTCTCAAGTCAAACTTTCAGAAAGAGAGAGCTTTAGCAATAGACTGACTTTGAGAGAAAGAGAGAGAAAACAACCTTCCTTTCATTGCCTTGGTCAAAATGCCCAAGCGTTGTTAAACCTTGGAAAACTCGATAGGGATCTGAGCGGCTTTGAGGGAGGGAAAGAGATCAGAAAAGGGACAAGCATCTCATTAGGTTTTCAAGACAAAGACAATGAAATGAGAAGGGGCTTTCTTAGAAGAATTCCCACTTGGACTGGTAGTGAGAACCCGATCTCCAGAAGCGAATTGGCAAGGTTCGACTTGACCGGAGCGGATCGCAACTCAAGCACAACTAGAGTTCACCCACGTGCCCAATACTTGATGTGATGACTGACGCCCCATGTCGGTTTCATTGACGAGTCATGATGCTGCGATATAGGATAAAAATATATTTTCATTTCATTTAACTCATCAAAGCAAGGAGTGGCTACTAGATAGAAAATGAGTTCCGAGACTAAGAGATTGGGCTATCGGCCGGTATCAGTTGAAGTCAACAAAGAAGGAAAGCCTTCCCCCAATCCATAATTGTCAGGTGAAAAGAAGATAGATGACTGAGAGTCACGGGATTTTGAAAGCGCCGCATCTAGCTCAGCAGCTTCTTCAAAAGAGATGACGGATACAGAGCGGTTACCACTTGTAGGCTCATTCACCAACTAGGCTAGGCCATGAGTTTGCTTTAACGAGTGCACGAGCAGAAGCGGAGACAGAGTTGTCCCCCGATTGAGATATTAGCGAGATTAGCTACACGCCACTTAACCTAAAGAAAGGTCGACCTGAGAAAGCCCTTTTTAAGCGGATAGGGGAACTTCACTTACTCAATTTCTTGAGTAGCGAGATCCTCAGAGGTTATTATCTCGAATAAAATGAAGAGGCGCGAAGCAGCTCGAAGAGGTTATTTATATCTCGACCATTAGGGAGAGGCGCGGAAAGGGTCCAAGCCATAGGAAAGACAGCCACTTGAGTGCGGAGAAGGGGATCGCCACAATCAATCAAGAAGCAAGCTAAAAGCTGTTGTTTGGATGACTTTCTGAAAGAACCCAGAAAAAAAGTCATTCTTGGAGTAGCCCGCCGCTTTCTTAGTGAAAAAAGTATATTCATGGATGGATTAGGGGAAAGAGTCTTCACCTTACTTTCAAGTCTCAATCATTTTTATTGAACTTTCTGTCAGGCTAGCTCTGGGCAGGGCGCATACACACGAACCCACTTTTAGTCGGATCCGAGCTCCAGTAGACAGCGAGACAGTCATTGTGGTAGACGGGAGCAAAGGAAAGAGAGGCCCACTTCCCTCCTAGAAAGCCACTTTCGGGGGAGAACTCTTGCTCCCTGAAACCAAGAGATGAGACAGTTGCTCTAGATGCTCTAGAAATAGTCAATGCCGATCTTCCTAGCATTGCCATCTTATTATACGATGCATTAAACCTCCTCTTGGACATTGGTGATAGCGGAGACCCCTGCTAACTCTTGTTTTCCTGCCCAAGCCTTCTCGAGCCCTTTTGATTTGAGTCAGATAATGCCCTAGGCCTTCGATGAGCCTTCCCCATGGTTTAAAGAGCTTGCCTTAGCGCCTTTCCCTTTTCGGCCTAACGAGGGCTTTTCTTCCTGCTCCCTTTCGAGTTGCCATAGCCTAATACCCGGCATTCGTAGATCAAGAAGTTCCTTCCCTTACTAATGGGCAATCAGGTTCAGGTTAATCCCGAACAGCAAAGGCTGTTCTCTTTCCTGTGTTTGCACGATTCCGCTCTTAGGCATCTATTGTGAATGCTGCCTTTACCGGAGCAGCTAAAGGAAGCAGTAGCAGTACAATCATCCAATTGCGATTCCATTGCACATTCATCTTCCTCTATCAATGCTCTTATTACTGATAAAGAAATGACATAAGTGATGTTCGAGATCGCTTCTGTGCGGTGAATCCTAAATATATAACTGAACGGAACCTCTTCTTGCGATGTGGAGACTGAGCAGCATGTTCCGTTCCGCGGCTTCGGCAGCCCAGCTTCTTAAGTTAAGGTTAAGGTTAAGGTGCTTCCAACTGTTTGAAGGTGATTGGATGGCAGATATTCTGTAGGATCCCTGACCACATTCAATCAGCAAGCAAAACATTCACAAGCTTCAAAGCATTAAAAACAGGATACTATTTGATAAGATTATTCCAGACTCAGCATAATTCACTCCATGGATCCTCGACCGTGTTTCCTAGGGTTGTTGATAATCTCTATCATCTCTTTATAGACATCACAGTCTTTTGGCATCAGGAAGCCTCTGGTTAAGCTCATATACCATGGAACTTCTTTTCAAAATTCCATCACTGTTTATCTCATTAAGGCATTCTCCATTTATGCTATTGTATAGCCACAAGTAGTAAGGAGCACAACCCAGAAGCAGAAGAGGAAATACTGGTAGATGGCTAGCAGATTAGCAGCAAAGTAAGCTTATAGTTCCTTTTGGCACGACAGGGTAAGTGGTCAACTCTATCCCATTCTCTCTCTGTAGCTCTCTGCATGAGAATCTTTCCTGGTATTCAAGTAGCTAGGAGGGGGACTTTCCATTACTTTTGAATAAGCTAATAACATCTTTTTGAGATGGAGATGAAAGAGAGAAAGTTCCTTCGACTCAACAGCTCCCTTCCTGATCTTACGCTGATCCGAGGGGGCCACCTCATTTATTCGAGGCACTACTGAAGGGCACATTGGGCCTGTCAGTTTCTCAATCGAAGGAATAGAACGAGATTGAGGACGTATCTTCATCTTATTATCTTGTGGCATAGTATTCGTATTCGATGGATCCTGTCTCAGAGGCTATTCGATGGTAAACAACAGATCCTGTATCAGAGGCCATTTGCGATTGATTTAGATAAGATATTATTGATTTTAGAGTGTATTAGTCTCATTTGCAGGTACCATAGAAGCCTTTGAAAAGCAAGGTGTGTTAGTTCTTTCCCTCAGGTCTTTCCCTCTTCACTTAGTTCGAGAAAGGAATCCCTCAACAAAGTTAGCAAAGAAATCTGAAATCTAAGAAAGAAAACCTAGCAAATTTGTCATATTGAAGACCCTCTTCCTCCTCCTCTTCGAGCTCTGGATATTCGTTTCACTCGAGTCTTTTTAATCCTCTTCACTTCGTTTGAGATATAAATAACCTCGTAGGACTCGAATTCGCCATTCAAGTGGAAGCAATGGTGCGCTCCTCTGCTGGTCGACCAATGTGGTCTGTAAGGCCATAAATAGGGCTTCTAATGCCATTCGAGGTTCTGCTTCGCCTAGCATCCTATCTGCATGCCAACTTCGGTTTCCTTTTAGTCAACTTGCAGTCTGCGAGGGCTCGGGTTTCTGAAAGCGTAAAAAGGGGAACTTCTAAATAGAGAGAATCGCGAGACTAGAATGTCAATAGGGCCTTTAGCGCCTTTGAGTTTTGCAGATAGAGCTCCCCTTTACTAGTAGAAAGGTTGCGTTGAGTGATCGGTTTCACCCAGCTAACTATCCTGCTAATTGCATCGCAATTACGTGAGTCTTTCTACCTAGAGAGGCGGATAGAGAGAGAAGAGAGTGATCGGTCTAGGCCGAAGCGATCATTTCTTCTCTTATCATATTCTTGAAAGCTTTTTTCTGTTCGAGGAGCTAATCTTTACTCTTCACTTGGTACCGATGGGGGCTTGGGAAACAGTCTGTTTACCTTTGAGTGAGGGAGGGAATCTGACTTCTTAATCAAAGACTTCTCTTGTTTGCCTTTCGAGTTGACTCTTTCTGAGTTAGTTGATAGTGAAAGCAAGGAATCGGCGAAGTGCATCTTCCTGTCAGCAAGGCATCCATATATATGTATGGTATTTCCCTTGCATTGAAAGAAATCCTCTATTCATAGGCGGGGTGGCGAAGGGAGCTCAAGGCGCTAGGGTCGCGGATTCCCAACTATGTGGAAGTACCTTCTTTCTAGGGGGGTTTCGGTAACGGCTAAAGTACCTGAGTCCCAACTGCGGAAGGTGAAGTGAACGAAAGTCTAAAGTCACTTATATATGAGAATTAAGACTCACTTTGACTATAGTAAGAACTAGACTATTGTTAAGAGTCAGACCTTTCGTTCGCTCTAACAAAACAGAGAGAAAGTCGTTTGCGGACACCAACACAATTCTTTACTTGACTTCCAACACTACAGATTGAATGAGACCATTGGTTTGATTGTACCTCTTTCTAGTCTTAGGCCTTACCTTAGCCTAGCGAGGTTTCTAATCCGTAAAAGTAGGCGAAAGAAGTCAGCCTTTTTCTCATTATGAGGGGGTGAGAGAAAAGGTGATGCCCAATAAAGAAATTTTCCTAATGCGCGTGTTTTCAATTCTTTGATTGCATTGCACGAGCTAGCCATTCCAAAGAGATGAAAAGGTAGCGTAATCTTCGATTCCTTGCTTCAACCCTATCGAAGATTCCTTCCTTTCTATATGATATTTCTTATTCTTGTTGATTTGAAAGAGAACGTCCTTCGCCACTGAGCTGTGACAGAGCGAGCAAGACCACTGATGTGAGGAGATGGGGAAGATGAGGAGAAAGATTATAAGATCTGTCTTTATTTTCATCTTTGTTGATAGATAGATTTGAAAGTATGAGATGATTTGCTCTCAAACAAAACACTCGAGATAAAAGCATTCCTCGTCGAGATACGAGATAGAAATAACCAAGAATTTCATTTATAGAAATCTCTCGAAAGAAAACAAAGACAGAACCAAAGCAAGGAAGGCTAGATTTAAAGCAAGTAGCCGCGGTTTTTATCACAAGGTTTGGAGATGCAAGACTAATACTTTAAGGAGAGGTCCGGAGGTGCTCGACCGGGACGGGAGAGGTTTAACAATGCTCAAGCGAACCCTCATCCTATGCGGATGAGTCAATAAATTACGAAGAGGAAGGAAGTAGCTTGGTCTAACGAACCTTGGTCAAAATGCCCAAGAGTGTTCTCACCTTGGTTCTGCACAAATTTGATATCAATAGAAGATCCCGTGCCTGCAGGAGCTGCTTACCCCACAGCATAACAGTGAGAAGCACCAATTGAGGTTTTTCCGGAACCACCAGCAGAGAAAGCAGCGGAAAGGAAGGTAGCAGTAGTTTAAGAATGTAGCTGACTAAGTTCCAGCAGCGAATTCAATGGCAAATCTAGGCGTGGATCGAGATTGAGTCCATGTTCGAGCGCATGCATTAAAGCCAGAAGCAAAGGTAGAGGTAGCGGGTTCACCCGTTGATTCAGAACCAACAATAGTTGATTGCATACCCAGTTGTCCTCGTTTACAACGATTCAGTTGGAGCTCAAAAGCTTGTTTCAACATCCGAGGCAATTCGAGTACCGGAGCTCGCAGCAGAGCCTGTGGCAAAGGCAGACTTTTTGGTTCAATTTCCAGTTTCAGTTCGAGAACCAATGCCAGTGGATCCCACAAAGGTAAAGGTTGGAGCAAAGATGGCAGCAGCTGGAGCAAGCATAGTAGGTAGCTAGAGCATAGGCAGAGACAAAGCAAGCGCCAGGGTGGGAGGAAAAAGAAGGAAGCTGAGAAGGGCAAGGCAGGGAAAGAAAGGCATTACCAGAAGGAAAGTAGTCCAACTCAATGTCTTACGCATCAGTGGCATTTGAATGAAAGCAGTAAGTCAGTGGCCAAGAATCATCGATTTTGGAGTTACCGGCTCAAGGCAGCTCATGGGAATTTCTTTAAGTAAGAACGATCCCACTCATAATATATGTCATCCTCTTCGTCTTCTCGAAAGGAAGCGAGTGACGAGAGGGTAGCAAAGAGAGGACCACTCTTTAGTAAGATAGCAGCCAGTGAAAGAGTAGAACTTATTCTCTCCATTCAGAGAGAGTAGAGCCCATTCCTTCATATGCTTACAGTAGTATAAGGAGTCCGTTCGTGCCTTCCCCCGGAAGTCACTTCACTCATGTATGTATAGTGCATACGAGAACTCTTATAAGTGTTGGTTATAGTTATTATCTCTAGTTGAGGAGTGGTTTCAAACCACTAGTACTAGTAGTAGGGACTTTTTTCACCTTTACTTAAGGCAAGCCTATTATATTAGAGTCAGTATAAGTAAGGTAAGGTACGCCCTCCCTTTTCTATTAGGGAAGCTAATCACTTTTCCATCGTCTGGCATTGGCTTAGTTCATTCTCCACGCGGGAGGCCTTACGCGACATTCACAAGCTAGCCCTACTTATGATTATGATGGGGTAACTAACCTATAAAATGGTCTTTCTATTGTATGGGCGAATTATCTTAAGGAAAGCTTTCTGGCTCTCGTGTGAGCTAAAATACCTTGCTCAGAGAGAGACCCGGTAGATGTGTGCATCAGTACAAGGCTAGAAAGCGAAATAGATAGGGGATTACCCGGCTTGTTCTTAGATAGGGCAAGTGCTCTAAGAGTGAAGCTAAGGAAAAGGAGTAAGCCCTATTCACAGCGTCTGCTCTGCCTCTATCATCTACGTCAATTTGTGATTCCGGAGGTTATATATATCTCGAACGAAGTGAAGAGGTTTAAAAACGCTCGACTAATAAGGAGAGGTTTCTGAAGTAAGCATGAAAGCAAGTTTCTTAAGTTTCTGAAGTAAGAAATCCAGTTTATCAACTAATTCTCAACTCTTTCTAAACTATTTCTTATTCCTAATCTCCATTTATTCCTATAAAATCCTTAAATTATCAACAAAGAAAAGCAAATCAAACAAATAATAGTGATCTATCGGATAAACCAGCTACTCTCGCTCTTTCCTCAAAGACAGAGCTAGGGAAATCCTAATCTCCATTTGTTGCATCTAGCCATGGTCCTTAGTCCACTGTTTTCCCTACTAGGCGGTGGCATATTTATTGTTTAAAGTGAGAGCTAGCATGGGGCAAAAGTTAGCAAAACCTAGTTCATTTCTATGATTTCGGATCTTACTCGACTGAAAAGAGAGGTTTATTAACACTTAGGGATAAAAACCAACCAAGGTTAGAAAACAAAACACTTGTGCATTTTGGTCTTCTTATGACAAAGTATATTCAGAATATTCAGGTTATCCCATACGAATCCAAGACAATTTTAAGCAGACTTAGTTAGTTAAGAGGAATCCCCCTTGCCATCTATTCATGCTTGGCACACTAAGAGAGGAAGGATTTCCACACAAGGTTGGGCTTCGTAGTGAGCCTTATTGTGCCTAAGGCCATAGAAGGGGGACGAAGAGCAATACTTACCTGACCATACAATAGTGGTCCATTGGTAGTAGCTACTACTGATTCCGGCTTGGGATTCTTAGAGCTCCAAAGAAAGGTCAAGTAAAAGAAGGCATAGAATCACAGACATGCAATGAATTTAATAAAGAAGGCAAGCAAGGAAGAGGGTCTTCAAAAAAGAGCGAGATTATATTATACCAAAGAATTGAACAATATTGCAGATTTGCAAAAGGATAAATACCTTGATTGGAGCTATCGCAATGCCTTGATAAGTCAAGAAAGCATTATTGTGGAGGTGAAAAAGTCTATTTCATCAAATATATCAGATGATGATATAAGAAGTGGAGTATACATTTATTTAACAAAAATCATGGAACTCTAAAATCCAAAATATCAGAATAGAAAACGATCTCTGATTCTACGAGATTTGACTGCCCATGGGTCGGCTAGTCCCTATTTGAATCCTATAGTAAAAGAAATAAGAGATTTGGGGGGCAGGGCAGTTTTGTTTCGCATTCGTAGTTCAAATGTTTTCTAATGGACTTTCTGTTCTATTGTTATACTATGCGCGTGGTCCACCGAAAAAGCTATTGCATTGTTTGCCCGCGGTTTTTCAACACGCGGGCCACGGACCTAGGCCTTTCTGATCTCATTCGTATTCCGATCGAAGTCTCATAAAGCAAGCACCTCTTTCACATAAGAAAGTGGAGGCGGGCTTGGGTACGATCTAAAATGATTCCACATGAAAGAGGACCGGGCAATTTCCCTCTTGAGTAATGGGAAGCGGGCTAGTCCCCGAAAATGCTCGTTCCTTTATCGTTGGGGCTTACAATTCGCCTTGTGAATCAATCATTCCTGTTCTGTCTTTGTATGCAATGCATTTCAAATAATCTTTTCAATTCTATAAGGGAAGGTACGCTTTTTACAATCCCGAATAATCAGGTATCGACATCGTTTGGTAAAGTCCAGAGGCAGAGCAGCACCATTGTCCCCATGCTATGGGCTTTTGGTGTTGCAAAGCAAGCCCGCTTCGTTTCTTTCATGACAGGGTAGGGTGGTAGGACCTCTGAACACAACACAGTGTGCCATCTTGCTTTTCTGCTTGAGTGCGGCGATTGGTTTAGTGTGTGTGCTTAGCAGCAGTTTCCCATTCTGCTGTACCTGGTGCCCTAAGTTTGGACTCTTTCTAGAATACCGGGGCTATTCTCATATAGAAGTACTAACAACCGCTATTCTTCTCAGTCGGCTAAGCCTCGAAACAATTTAGCGTATACAGGGAATAGCCAGAGGTATTTATCCTTCATATTACTTACTATGAAGGGAAGCTAAGCAGAGCAAGATCTACACTTCACACTAACCTAATCTTCTTAAAAAAAGAAATCAAATTCCAATTGGTTGGACAAGTGTAACCCGACTCAATTCAATTTCTTCCTGATCTTAGGCTGAGACGAGGTTACTTATATCTCGAGTAAAACGACGAGGTTACCGGCCCGCAGACCCTCGGATCGGAGCCATAGTAGTGGGCATATTGGTCCTGTCAGTTTCTCAATCGAAGGAAGATCAAAGGGAGCGAGAGGTATTTATTTCTCGAGTGAAAACGAGAGGAAAGAATCCAAAGTAGAAACGACTAGCTCCTAGCAAGGGCTTCAAGATCAATGCCTGCAATTCCATTGCCTTGGTCAAACTGCCCAAGTGTTGAGAAACCTCTCCCGTTGGTCGAGCACCTTCTTTCCTTGGTCTGCGGCAGCCCAAGGTTGATAAGCCTTGGTATTTATCCCAAGCGTTGAAAAACCTTGGGTACGAATGTAATCTTCAAAGCAGCTTTCTCTAGACACCATGGAAAAGATCACTGACGAGCTCAATCTCTAAGTGTGAAATTGTCAATTTTCTCCTTCTTTATGAGCCTGAGATCAAACTTCAGCGATCACTGATTCCCTCATCAATTGAAGAAGATCTCTTACGATACGATATTTCGAGTTCGACTTCACCAATTGTTATAAGCGTAAACTTCAGTTACAACATGGGATTCGGCTTCGGCACAAAGGAAAAACCACAATATAAGGAAAAGGAAGGACTTAAGTCAGTTAGAACTAAGCCATGTGACTATAACAAAAGCACACACACACAAATGGAATTACCCAAAAATAACAAGAGTTGCTGAGGTTTACAAACCTCCAATCCTGCCTCCAATGCCTCCAGATCCGTCTCTTCCCATCGCTCCTGGCTTTCAACAAAGCTCTGATACCACCTGTCACGCACCTGCTCTTAACCTAACACAGCGTGCGGCACCACCAAATGAGCAAGACTTTAAGCTTGGTCCGATAATAAAGGGTCTTCAAGAACGAGGTTAGGTCTTAGGGCTGTCTTTCTCACAGTCTAAGGACTGCCTTGCTTTTCATAGCCCTAGCTACGCTATCGTAACCAGTCGTTAGGCTTCCCATTAGATAGTTCAGTCTGGCGGCGGAGATAGATACTTTGGATTCGCTAAGCATAAGTCCTTAACCCGAAGAGTTAAGTTGATAACATCTACAACCTATTCTTGTAAACAACGTATTTGTCCACCCCCATATCATAGGCCGGCTCCGTACCTTTATCACGAAGCAAGAACTCCACTTTCTACCGCATCAAGATAGTCGTTTTCATCCGAGAAAAGGTTTACAAACCTCAAGTCGCTTATCCCTATCAGTGAAATGACTCTATCCTTAACACATATGCTTCGGTATAGTTTCTCAACGAAATAGGCTAGCGCAGATCCCAAGATTTAACAACCTTGTCTAAACGAACCTCTCTCCAGTCTTGTACCTACCCGTGAGATTCGCTTGTCGTTGTATTGTGTCACATCGATTGCACTTTAGTAAGATATCTGCTATCGGTTGAATCTCAATCTCTTGATACGAGATTCTGAAAGAACTACTTGTTGTACTGCCTTAAGCGAATAAGATAGGGTTTACTCTTCGGGAGGAATGAAATAACTCGACTGAAAAGAGAGGAATCCCCTGATCTTTCTTTAATGTCCTTCCTTCGATCCTCTTAGGCATAGGTTTCTGCTTTTGTGAGACCCGCACTCAAAGTTATCCGTGTCAGCTAATGAACCATTCAAGAGAGATTTCCAAGCAAAGCATCCTATCTTAAGAGGGAGGTGAAAAGAGAGACCCAGCTTTGCTTCTTAGCGAGATCGTAACTCGCTTCCGGTAATGTCTAATCCAAGTGAGTAGAAGCTATCGCTAACTTCATCATCGCCAGAAGATGTAGAGCTATCCCTTTTGCTTTTGACTCGATGAATTGAATAGCCAACAAGAATAGGTAAGTAACTCCTTGGGATCGAAAGAGTCTCTTACCTGGAAATTTGCTTAGACATGATTGGAGTACCTCACTACAGGTCTGGGAAGACCAGAAGTTTCTAAGCACCGGTCCGTGAATTGCTCCTCGAGACGCGCCGGTCGGTCCCTAAGGTATGCTCCTTACGCTCGTTTATTCCTTTAGCTAGTTATAGCCTTATGAAAGGGATAAATTCCTAGGTTTTTATCCCGCGTGTTGAGAAACCTAGGACGGGTAGGCAAATACTGGTTATTCATAGGCGACTTCTCTTTATCCATATCCAAAATACTGGGACTGCTAAAAGAGGTAATGCTCATACCATGGGCCCTATAACCTGGTTTTCTATTGCATAACCTGCCCCTCTTTCAACAAACTTGCTTGCTATCACAGCGCGTCTATCCTTTGTTTTCGTGTCTAGCTTGCTTGCTTGCTCACTTCCTCTTTGCATTCCTAAGCCTCTAAGCCTCATGTTCAGAGCCTAAATCCTCGCTTTGCATCTTGTTCTCTCTCATTCGTTGTACGTGACCTCTCTACTTGCTTGGGACTGAAATCTTCTCCATACCAACTCACTCACCGCAGGGATCTATTCTCTTGCTAGCTCTCCGGTGTATGCCTCATAAGCTATAGGCCTAGAGTAGTTGAAACGAGTAGATAGTAGGGTTGGAGGGACCCACGGGGCGGTCACAAGACTAAACAAGTAAGGAAGGGGAAGTACTTGAAGAGAAGAGTTTACAAGAGGAAGGCCCATGCTTTTCATCCCTCTTCACTTCGTTCGAGCACCGGGGGACCAAGTGGAATGCCAAAAGCAGCTAAGGGGCGTAGCGATCTCCGAAAGTGAATAAAGAAAGTAGAAGTGCAGTAGATGCGGAGAAAAGTCTGCTGTGCACAGAAAAGTCTGTTGTGCACCGAATCGTCTGCTTAGTCTTCTGTCTCTTTCCTGTGCTATCAAGAATGAGGAATAGCCTTTAAAACAGTGCTTGTTTTCTTTAAGTACTTGGTTTATCGCTTCGCTCGGCTTCGCTTGCTACTAGCTTCCGCCCTATCTCTTCTTTAGTCCTTAACGGCTTCTAGAAAGAAGGCTTCTATAACTACTATTCAAAGCATCGAAAGAGACTTCCCTTATATACATCATTATCAATGGCACATCACATCTGCGACAGTTAGTTTCAGATTTCTCTATTTTTCATGGGAATTGCGGACAAGGAAACAAAACAAGGGATATAGAAACCTTAGCGCTAAGGAATGGGTTGGCTCTAGCTCCTAAGTTGAAAGGTGAAATTGGATAGTCAAGCCTGGTAAACAAGGAAATAAATAAAGCGTAATAGCATAACTAATCCATAAGGGTAAGAATCCAGTAGTTTTCAATTCAGAGAAACTGCTAGAAACTTGGTAACCTAACAATTTATCCGAGAACCTATAGATAGTATTTCCTTCTTATCAAGAGGTTCCACTATTCCTGTATTCACACTATTAATTGAGTTGGAGCCTCAGTAAACAAGAGAACATCTAGCAAAGTAGAGTAACAATCCATCCTCGCGAATAAGACTAAAGTGTTAGAAGAGGTCTCTATTGTCCCTGCTGTGGAATCCATATTCATTCTTCTTTATACTCTTGCTAAAAGTCCTAGGTAAATCTCTTTCTGAGTCATACCAAGTTTGGATCCAAGACAAGCTAGGATGCAAGAATGGAATGGAACTCCGTTCATCAGTGGTTTAGCCTGCATTTGACAAATTAGAGTTGAGGTAAACTGATTGAGTCAACATCGAATATCCATTGTTTGCCCCCTTGTTCGAAATCCAATCATCAAATTAGAGGAATTTCCACTGATGGAGTCCTGGAGCCCTAGGCTTGAAGACCTAGAGAATAATCCTGATAATGAGATTTTCTATTTCTGCATTCAACATTTCTCTTGATTTCCTTTGCTTTTCTTTCTCCGATCAACTAGTAAATCCTTTCAAAGAATTGTTCGATGTTTAGTTTCTGAGTTTCCATAGCCATGATGCTCTCTCCTTGGAGTTTTCCAGTATACAATAGTAACAGCTAGAAAAGGAAGCTCATCTGTAGTTTATCCTGTATTTTCCTTCTTGCTAAAGCTAAATACCCATGCCTAGATGTGGAATCCTAATAGTAAGCATCCGAGACTAGGAGAGGAACTGATGTAATAGGTTGATTTAGCCTTATTTGCCTTGGTCAGGGGCTGCCCTAGGCCTCCGGGCCTTGGTATTTTTATCCCTAGGTCTTCAAACCTTGGTCAAGATGCCCAAGCGTTGAGAAACCTCTTCACTATGTTCGAGCTGCTTCGCTCCTTGGATTTAGAGTTAATAGTTCTATCTTTTCTAAACCAATCCCTCAGTTCTCCCTTCCTTTAAAGGCTTGCTTGTTCTAGGGAATGACGAAAAAGGCTTCTAGCAAGGAGCTCGTGGAAGGACCTAGGAGTTGGACCATGCCGAATTTCTTCCTTCTATTAGAAAGGTTTTTCCTATTGAGAAAAGTGAACTAAATAGATAGTTGGGACCCTATTCAATTCATCTCTCTCAAACCCTAAGGATATGTCAATATTAAGAGCCAGTTAGTAAACCTCGCTCCTTTTGAGGGGTATTTGAATATCTCATTTCATCCTAAGGTAAGAATCCAAGAGGAAATGATAGATCAAAAGGAAAAATACTTGGCATTGAGACGCAAAGCGGGCTAGGTTTAGCCTTTATATAGACACGCAGGATCCCCGAACCCTGAGCCCTTTGGTCTCTTTAGGACTTGAGTATCTATAAGATTGTGTCTAGAACAGATCTTAGATAGAAAGCATGAAAACATGGAGATGGAATTCTTTCTAGAATGTACTTAAATGTTCAAGACTGGAAAAGAAAGTGCATTACTCGTATAGCAGAAGTAAGACAAAATAATCAAAAATAGGAGAGAGAGAAAGTCGTCTTTATCTTTCTACGCTCTCCTAGAGCATTTTCATAGAAGTAAGAAATAATCTTCTATAACTTATTCCCTAGCCTTCTTCAACGACCTAGGGTTTGCTTTCCATCTTTATAATAAGTCTAACTCTCAAGTCAAACTAAAACGAACCTATTCGTTGACAAAGAAGGACTATGGCCTTTCTTTCTCTCAAGCCGTTGACTGCTCACAGGCTATGTCTATTCTGAAGATGAAGAGCCCAAGTAAGAATGAAGTCCCCCCTTGTTCTGTTCAAAAGTAATCTCCCCTTAGTAAATAGAAATATAGAAGACAACACTCGCTTTTCTACTTTCGAGTTTGAGCCTATCTCTCCCTTGGTCAAAATGCCCAAGTGTTAATAAACCTTGGTTTTTATCCCTAGGCCTCCGGGCCTTGGCGAATCGGCCCCGGTCCGAAAGGAAATGGCCCATACTCTATATAGCATAAGAGATATTTTTGAATGAATAGGGCCCAAGTCTACCTCGATCCCTTGGAATTATAGGGGGTGGTTTTATGATCGGAAATCTTGAATACTACGAGCTACTGAGACCTATTAAGGTGACTTCCCTAGCCTTGTTCCCTATGGGCTGCTGCTCTTTCTTTGTTTGCTGCTATTCTAGTAAATAAAGAAAGGTGCGCTCGCTGCTTAAGGTTCATAGTCACTCTGTCTTCTGCTTTTCTGCTGTGAAGGACCCTAATGCTGAACATAAATAAGAATACTTTGTCTTCCATTGAATGGCTGCAGGGCTCAGACGGAGAGGTCTTCGAACCTTGGGGACTCAAAGAGGTGATAAAAAGAAGGACTGACAAAATAATGGGGGTCTTACCCTTTTCTGCAATGCCCCAGCGACATTCATTAGAGTCGTGAATGAGGTATTTCGACCCTTTCTTGATGATTTCGTGGTTGTGTAGTAAGAAACTATCCCTGTCTACAGCAAGACGTGGTCCGAGCACGTGCAAGATCTGCGATCCGTACTAGAGGTCTTTCAAAAGAAAAGGAGAAATGTGACTGTGACAAGGAATAAGAGTCATTTATTTCCCAGTGGTGAGGAAGGATTAGGCTTTTCAGGTTAGGGTAAGAAGAGAATAGGGCTGACAGTTACTCATTGAGTAAGATAGGGAAAAAGCACTTCTTGGACTTCTCGATAGTCGATGAAATTGAAATCCTCTTTTTTGATGATTGAATCCGCCTCTTCCACCTTCTAGAGAGCCAAGAGAGGCAAAAGGCATAAGTAGAAGGAGGAGTACGTCCTCCCATCTGAGCATTCTACCCCTGCCCACATTCGCACAGATTGCTGCCTTCCCGTCAGTGAGAGACCACACTTCTCCAAAGACCCCTTAAGTTTAGGCTTTGCAAAGTCCTCTTCTTCTTATGTTATGCCGAAACTTCCGTAACAGTCATTCTCCGCTGCAATTGAAAGTGAAAGAAAGGTCTGCGAACCTAGTGTGTCCTCACCTTGGATTGGAGACCAGGTGTTTACGTAGCAGGCTGTATGGTACCCCAATCTAGTGAAACCCCTCTCATCTGTAGATGCAGATGATGATGAGGCTCCTCATACCATATAGCGATGACTCGGGTCGACCTATTGAGTTGAGATACATAATTTGATTTTCCCTACTAAGCTGCTCTGCTCATTTCACACAAACCCTGTCTACGAAGCAAGGGAATCCGTATTCATTGCCTGAGGTGAACGGACGCTTAAGGAAGGGCAACTTCTTTATTAACATAATTAACTAGTCCAATCACATGTATAGTGGTCGTAGGAATCTTTCTTCTAACGATAAATGATTATGAACTGCCAAGGTCAATCACCTCCTTCCCCGGACGAACTATTGCATCGAGCATTGTACCTTATTCTTAACATGATAGCTTGAGCCCGATCCTCTCCCCTGGCATTGAATTGCTAATCCGCCTTATTTTATGTCTATCAAGCGAGCATTTTCTATCCTAGATATATATAATTAGTTGCTTCGTTCGCTTGTTTTCCCTATCCCATCTCAGATCTCAGACCGGAATCCTCTCCTTATCAGTCGAGCAACTTCGTCTCCAAGAGGTTTAAGTGGTCTCAGCTTTCCTCTCTCGAAAGAGAAATGTGCTTATCGAGCGTTAGCGAATGAGCAAGTATATAGAGCATATGAGAGGATATGAAATATGACAGGAATTCATAGTTCGATCCGGGAATGAAAGGATAGCGGGCTCGACCAAAGCGGGCAGAAATGCCATTCATGAAAGAAGAGAAGTAGCTTGAACCTCGAATGGAATGAAGTTATGAAGCGACTGAACGATTGGACATGCAGGTAAGATAACTGAATGCCATAATGGATGGCAGCTGCTAAGAAGCGAGGCCAATCTCAGCGGCTAACTCGGAAGTGCTGAGTTCTTATAGAACGGCGAATGCAAACCAGCGAACCCGGGGATCACGAACATAGGGAATCGAATCTATCGTATTGAGTTGGAAGCAGGTCATTTATGCGGCAAATCGTCTGCTGTAAAAAGAAAGCGGTATGACTATTTGACTCTTTTATATGTCACTTCGAAGCAGTAAGCGCATCTATCTCGTTTTTCGGCTCTCGGCTTTGGTATACGATCGGTATCGGATCCTTGAATCCAGACCCATGCTTCCTTCGTTAACTATGACATTACCCTCCATAAAGGGGATCGTTGGTCGGGCTTACTCGAATCGGGCGCACTTATTTTAGAATTATAAAAAGCACTATAAAAGGAAAAGAATTAGGTCAAATATAAGGTGTACCAAAATAGCCATTTGGGGTGTGAGCTTGAATGTGCGTTGGGAGCTTTGATCGTAGGACTAACTGAATCCTTCCTTCTTCTTCTCTTGGGCAACCCGATCTTTCTTTTGAGTCTCGAGTTTCAGATATTGATTTGCTTACAAAATTGACTTCTATAACACTAGTGGGCAGAGGTGCTTATTTGCTTAAAACATAGCAAGGGCGAATAGAATAACCTGATATCTCGGTAACAGGTTTGAAGGGATATTCGTTCTTCTGATGTTCCTCCACAGCACCCTAAAACAATAGCAGCAGTATACCCATGAGCATCCGCAGCTCCTAAAGTAGCTTATCCGGAGGGTGTTCCTTGCATGCTGAAGTGAACAGGGGCGGTACCAACTACGACTAGAAAGCGGTCACTCCTGTCAATGAATACCATTCATAGTTGTCTATGTTAGTAACATAGTCATAACGACTTTGTTTTACTGCTCGAGGTGGTGATAGCTTTTATATATTGACTTAATTAGTTGCTTGCATAGTGCTCTTCCTATTCTGCTTTTGTCTCAGCATATCTTTCATCAGCAGAGGTTATTTATATATAAAGTGAAACGCAGAGGATTCTTCGCCCCTTTTTCCACTGCCCTCTCTGATCGCTATAGCTTTCTGCATAAGCAAAAAGGAGGAGTGTGGTAGTTCTACCGGAGATGAGCCCGATATACTATAGATGATATAAATCCAGATCTGTGGATCTCACTCTCTATTGACTGGTTCTTCTCTATCTTAAAAGGTTACGAAGACCAAGGAGCTGAGCAATTGGTATTTGCCACGAAGGCTAGGCTGAGCTATTTAGAAGCATCGAATCACAACTAAACGAGTCTCATTTTTAGAGAATCTCCAGCTATCAAAGGGACAAGAAGCTATATGCAGCACAATTACGAAGAAGATAGCCGTCATCAAAGCGAGGCTTTGGCATTCAAACTAGGTTGGCTCGCCCCGCATGCTGGGGTTTATAGAATGGCTTTCCCGCCCGTTTGGGATTGGGTTGTTCTTCCTTAATCTTCGAGGCGAGGGTCAGAAGGAGTTGTGCTCAACTGAAAGGTGAGGTGGTAATGCGATGAGACGAATAGAATAAGACACTGCGAATTCTTGGATTCGGGTGTCAAAACAATGTGCGGACGGTCCCGAAAGAAACTCGTCTGTTTAGCGGCGCCGGCCGAGAGGATTGCTGATGGGCCGACCTATACCTATAGAAGTGGATGGAAACTCCCGCCCCGGAGTCAGAAGTGAACTAAAATGACATGGGTTGGGTTAAATAAGCAACAAGGATCTCCCCTCCCCCTAGCATCGGGCTAGCTAAGCTCTTCCCCGCTCCGGAGGCTAGCTATAGCTAGCTCAGCTCTCTCTTCGCTATAGCGGGCAATGTGAATCAATGGCTCTCTCAGACAGTGCAGTGGATAAAGACCTTTCAATCTGTGGTTACCGATCAAACCTCTCTATCCTATCCGAGATAGCTAGTCGTCACCTTCAGTCGCAGCAGTGGCCCTTTCATTGCCCTCCCTTGGCCTCCGGACCAAGTGTTGATAAACCTTGGTTCGTTGAGATCACTTTTCTTTGTTATTTCTATCTCTTTGAGGTTATCTCTATCCCAAACTCTTCGTTTTCTTCTACTGTATAAGAGGAATAGAAAGACTTTTCCTACTCTTGCTAATCACTTTCCTCATCTCGATTTGCACTTTCTGCATCTAGCCTCATCTCCAAAACCTCACTATCCTGCCTGTTTTGCCTAGGAGCCTCATTTCTTTTGTCTCAAGTTGCTTCCACCCGTTAGTCAAAGTTAGCAAATTAATAGTATTTGAGATCTGACTATCCTTCCTCAAGTGAAGAGGGCAAGGCGGGATCCTTTTACTCAAGAGAAGCCGTTAACCAAGCGTAATCTTTTCTACGAGAAAGTCTTGTTGAAGTTGAAATAGTATTTCTTGTTTTAGAAGAGGAATGCTTTTATACTCGACTGTAAGGAGAGGAATTCCCTAGCGAAGAAGTAACAAGAGAGCTATTTAAGGTTTGTAAATGCTCGAACGAAGTGAAGAGGAAGAGAGCTATTTGAGGTTATTTCGACTGTTGCAGAGGTTAAGAAAGTAGTTCTTCGG
>JAOWBG010188724.1:0-10208 GCA_028566255.1 Geranium maculatum
GGTCAAAGTGAAAAAGTTGGTAAACTCGTGGGTGGTATTGGACAATTTTAAAACACGAGGGAGGTAAGTGATAATCCAGAAAAACATAAGAGATGTAAGTGGTGTTTTTTCCAAAATAAATCTCACATTTACGATTGCGTCAATCACATGAAGTTGAAATACATACTGTTTATAAAAGAGGATTATATATAAAAATTAGTTCGCATGTGAGTTTAAGTCACATAACTGAAAAGTACGAAGTATAATAATAGTATATACATATTAGACTTAACACATGACATGTGTTAGTATTCATGTTAAAATTGAGTTTTAATGTATATGCGAGTTTATTTGTGGTGTGCTCTTCCTTTGTATAAAACTGGTTCTCATCAAACAAGGTAACAAGTGGTATAAGGACCTTGATTCGTAGACTTTTCCGATAAATTGAGTTGGAAGCTTCTATTTTTAGTAAGACCCGGACCATGATCAATTGTACTCATCGAGTGAGATCTTGTGAGATTGAATAGAACAAGTAAAATTTAGACTTCAGAGTGATTTAATCTGATATGAGACTTAATATGGAGGAGGAATATTTGTTAGGTCAGCATACAAGTTCAATTGTGAAAAAAATTTATATGCGTATCATTCTTAGTACCTAACAAGTTAGCGTTTTAGATCAAAAGTTACTCTAATACTCTTCTGAACGTGCACATAATATGAAAACTGCACGATCAAAATAGACTAAGTAATTCTTTTATTTTAAAATTAAATATTTTATCAAAATTCTACCAACTAAGAAGATGAAGAATACCAATAACAATATAGTAATAGAAGTAATAGACAATAATTGCATGCTAGCATGCTTAGTTGCTTTACAACTTACAATTCCTTGAGATACAATACAAATACACTTATGATACAAAGTAATAATTACTTCATTTTATACATTATAACAACATAAACAATAATAATTATTTCACAAGTAAAGGGTTGGGAGGGACCATCACAATGTGCACAGGACACAGCACTCAACAATCAGAGAGCAAGTGCCAATCACTTGGTTTCTGCAGCCTTTTCTCTACATTTAATTCATGGCACTGACCACTCACCACTTCATTACTAATTAATACACTATCTCAAAAATTTATTAACTACTAAATTCATTCAATACAATTAATTTTTCAAATAAAATCACTTTGATTGCCTAATTTAATCAAAGTAATTTATACTACAAAGTTTTAAAATGAACCCATATAATAATTTATATTCATGATTTAATGAGTAAGACATTTAATTGTAAAATGTGGAAACTATTATTAAAATGTGGACATCATTAACAAAATAATACATATAAAAATAAAGAACAAAAATGTAAAATCTTTGTATCAACTATCAAGTGACATTTAATTTGATTTTATGAAATTCAAGATCTATGCAGTCTTGGGAAAATCATTGACTTTTCATATTAATTCTTGATTAATCTTTGATCAATCCTTCTATAATTCTCGAATAATTTTTTAATTTGATTTTTTTTAACTAATCTCAGACTAATTTTTTGAGTAGTCTCTAAAAAACCTTCTTTGACCGATTAGCCGCTAATGTAGTTTCCATTAAAAAAATAAATGTAGAAAAAGGATGTTTCCAAATAAAATACTTGAAAAAAATGAGGGAAAAAAGAATTAATTTTATTGTGTGGTCTGATTTGCCCTTTCCTTTTCTACAAAACACTGACATTACCAATACCAACACAAGACACAGCACCAACAAAGCACCTAGCTTTTGGCTGAGAGGTGACCCAAAAACCCACAACCAGAACCAGAACCAGATCCAGACCCAAACCCACAATTTTTCTTGCATCAATGAAGATGCTCTCATTGCTCTTCAGCTCTATCTTCTACTGGCTCACCTCACTGTAGTTTGTTTCAGCTTATCTCGCTTCCAATGGCGTCTCCGACGCTTCTCTTCTCCTCCGCATTACTGTTTTCTGGGCTCAGCTCACTCTGATTTCTCCAGAGATATTTCTCAAGCTCCCATTTTTCAGCAATCCCATTTGTTTCTGCTTCTGGGTTTTGTGTCATTAGCCATGAAGTCAGGTGATTTCTCTTACTCTCACAGTCTCACCTTTTTAGCTTATCTGTTACTGTGATTTTTCAATTTTTATGGTTGATAATTTGTGGGAAAAGGAATAAATTTTGGGTTTCTCTGGTTTTGGTACTGCATTGGTTGTTCTGGTTATGATATGTTTTTTTGTGTTATGGGTAATGCTTGTGTTGTTTATTTGTGTCTCTCATTGCTTGTTCTGGAAATATGTTTATACAAACATGAACATCATTGTTGGCACATTGATGAAATAGTAAATGAATAGTGGTGTTTGTTACTGTTTTTGCTAGTTCTTATGTTGATGATCTATGGTATTTGATTATGAACCATTTTCAGCTCTCTTTGGCCAAAATTGTTCATGTGTTTGGGATAAGGACTTTTCAGGAACAAGATCTCCCTTAATTTTGATTGATTTTTGGAGAATTGGGTGAGGCATGTAACGGAAAAGAACGATTTGTTGTGTCTATGGATGTTAATTTGCTGCTACATCATCACATTTCGCAATTGTACTTTTGGATGTGAATTTCTTTTAACTTACACGCTTTAGTAACCACTGTTGTCTTCATTTTGTATTTACTACGTGTTAACATATTATTGTTTTGTTTGTGGTTTATCCTTTATGCTTGAATGCGTGATTCACCAGTACATCATTCTCTAATCACGCCTTGGAATGCAATTCTCTCTCAGGTTCTCGGCATAATGACTTTGAGTCATCCCCTGGACAAAGTTTTGGCGGAAGTTTCAGGAAGTCTAAATCCGGTTTGTGTTGTTGACATCCTGTATTTTTAAATATTTTTATTTTGAATTCTATATCCTATATTTTCTCGATCATATCAAGTTAGATGACCCGTTTGTAACGTTCATTGTTGACTGCATGTTTATGTGGGTGTTTGCCTAATGTATGAATCTATGATGGTCAATGACTCCATGTCCCTTATAGGAAGTTATTGGGTTTTTTTAACTTTCTATGACGAGTCATGAAGATTTAATTAAGAAGAAGAGGATATAGAATCGAAAAGAGAGAGGGATTCACGTTCTTCCAAAGTAATATTTCTAACTATATTTTTTACAGGTCTTTCGCAAAATGAATTGGGCTCGTCTCCTGGCCAAAGCTTTGATGGAAGTTTCGGGAAAGCCCATTCTGGTTTGTTCTAATGATACATTTTCCTTCTCTTATTCTTCTTTGTGGACAATCATAATCCTCATTGCAACTAGTCATTTTTATAACGTGTAATGGGTGTGTGTTTCTTCGATAACATTCATATTGACAAGCTCCAGCTTCTTTCATAAATTTGAACTTAGATTTCAGTATACAATTAATCTTTGAAAGGAAAAAAATGTAAGGAAAAATATTGTATAAATTTTAACAAAATTATATTATATGCTGCAGTTATTTCCAATCATAGCCTGTCTGGAATTTCAGCTTCAAGCAAGTTTGCCTCTACCTCTAGAAGAATGTTAAAAGGGCTAAAAGACTACGGAAAGAAAGTCGTCGATCTTGAAATATTTACTCAGAACCTCGAGGATTGGGTACAGGAGAATCTATATTCCGATTCAGCAAATGAAGAAGATTCTTTCGGGTCTCCCTTTGGTATCGATGAATTGCACAAGCTCGATTTAGCGTTGGAGGGTGTCTTATTCCAACAACTATTCCGTATGCCTTACTCGCCTTATGCTTCCAGCGATCTCAAAGAAGACGAGTACCTCACAGTCGAAGATTTCCTTCACGCCATCATCAATGGTTTGTGGCGCGCATTTTGGCGAAAGAGCGGACCCTTGCCATTCTTCGTTGCCTGTCCTCGCCGCCCCGGATCAAAGTTTCATACAGTAGAAAAGGCGATATCAAGGGGAAGACTTGAAGAGCTACGCGGTTTAGCTTTACTATCAAGAACCGGCGGTGATGTGCACGCGCAATGGGATCAGGTAGCGGAGTTTGTGTTATTCAAGCCTGATATATTGTCGGGAAAGGAGTTAAAGTTATCTGCCAGGGTTCTCTGTGAAGCCCTCTTTTACGGTTTTCATATACTTCTTTCTAGACGTTTGAGTAAGGTTGATACGGATGGTGGCGATTCTATTTTCGTTCTTGTTCTTGATTCCAAATTCGGAGGGGTGGTGAAATTTGGGGGCGATATTGGCCAGCTTGAGTTGAACTCGGGTAACCCGTATCAATCTGTGGTGGACTGGATTAAGTTTCACGCTGAGGTCAGCGTCTCGCCGGTTGATCGCATATGGAACAAGCTTGGAAATGCAAATTGGGGCGACCTAGGAGCGTTGCAAATTATTTTGGCAACTTTCAATTCCATCGTCCAGTGGAACGGCCCCCCAAGAAAGTCAATAGCCTCGCTGGCCTCAGATCACAGCCTTCGCCTGCAAAAACGAAGGATCGAATTCTGCATCGCGGAGAATGGCAGCAATGCGATGATCCCTTACCAGCATGGGGGTCACCAACAAGGAGAGATCGTGGAACTCGAAGAACTCGACAATCCAACGTTCGGAAATGAATCATCGCGTTTGATGCTGAAGCAAGGCGAGGTATTGTTACTAGATGACCAGCGAGAAGGCCAGAAGGGTTTCAGAATACACGACACACTGTTAGGAGGGAACTTTTTTCTTTACAGCGCTATCTCTCTCGATCACCCTGTGGAGCTGTTGGCTTTATATGTGGGCGCCCACCCGTCAAGACTCGAGCCGTCTTGGGAGGACATGAGTTTGTGGTACCAAGTGCAGAGGCAAACAAAAGTACTGAACATCTTGAAGCAAAAAGGCGTTTTGAGCAAGTACCTACCTGAAATCGTTTCCTCTGGCCGGATACTGCATTCCGGCTCTTGCAAGAAACTAAGCACAGCAGGGCGATGCGATCACCCTCTATGTGGAACGCCTATTCTCGTGACATCACCGGTCGGTGAGCCTCTATCTTGTATACTTTCCCGTGACGGCCCGTTTACCTCTGAAGAGGCGCTCCATTGCTGCAGAGACTGCCTGGCCGCTCTCAGGAGCGCAGGGATGGCCAGCATCCAGCACGGCGACATATGTCCCGAGAATATAATACGCGTAAGGGAAAAAGAAAAACTCTCTTACGTTCCGATTTCGTGGGGGCGGGCGGTTCTGGAAGACAGAGACAGCCCGGCGATAAACCTGCAGTTCTCGTCCTCCCACGCGCTGCAGCACGGGAAGCTCTGTCCGTCTTCCGACGCTGAGAGCCTTGTTTATTTGCTCTTCTTCATTACCGGGGGAAGCATGGAGCAGCAAGACTCCATTGAATCCGCGCTGCAGTGGAGGGAGAGGAGCTGGGCGAAGCGAGTGATTCAGCAGCAGCTCGGTGAGGTCTCCGCTCTCCTCAAGGCGTTTGCTGATTATGTTGATAGCCTCTGCGGAACGCCATATCCGGTTGACTACGACATTTGGTTGAAAAGACTGAACAAGGCGGTGGATGGCTTGGCGGATAGGGGCAAGATGATTGAAGAAGCGGCTATGACCTTGAGATTAGAGGATGTTGCTGGATCTTCGGGAACTTCAGCTGGAGGTACTTCGTTTTGATGCTAATTAGTAATTACCGAGTTTGTGTTTCTGTAACTGATCTGAGCGTGATGTGATTTTTAGATAGGGTTGAGATTTGATTGCGATTTATGGGAAGAAGCCTGCAACTGCATATTTGCAAGCCATTTTTTTGTTGTTGAAATGATTCAGTGTAAATGTATTGCACTAACCGTGATTCTTGTTCAATATGGTACATTACATATTTGTTCTTCCTAACTTGGTTTTCACATTGCCTTATTCATGACCTTATATTGTATGAACTATGGACACTATTCTAATATTAAAGGTCTTATATATCCATATGAGGAAAATGACGCGGTAGAGCTTCCAAGCTCTCGACGTGAAAAGGTCAGTCGCCTCTTGTTTCTAGGTTTTGGAAATTTATCGTTATCTCTTGGTGTAATCTGAATTACTCGTATACAGTTTTCAGGTACTGAAATTGGCGAGCTCAATGCAACAAGAACAATGCTTGTATATACATATACCAGAGGAGCGTAGAGGAACGATGCTTTGCAGGACTAACGTAATGCAGCCTCAAAACTGTAAGTTCTCTCTATGTTAACGTGTTTTGATATAATATTCTCGTTGTTTCCCTTTTACTGAGTATACATACACAATTCTAAGGTAATGGACTAAGAAGTCGTGGGTGAAGTGAGAGATCTGATGTAATAAACATGAGTCCGCTCATTCCAATTCCTACTCTGACGGTAATGGTGATATATAGGACCTTTGGCTTTTAGGGTTTCATTTGGACATTTCAAGGAAAAAAAATGAACTACTGTTGGTACTGTTTTTTATCTGTCATAACCACAACTATGAGAAATTAAACCACCAACTTCATGCATATTCAGTGTTCTAAAAGTCGGGCTAGGCAGTGCATAGGCGGGAATTTTTAAAACACCGACCCGATTTCACAGGGTGAATTAAGTCGCTAGGCGGATTTAGGCTACTTTTTTCCAAAATTGATTTTTTTAAATAAAATATAAATGCTAAAGGTTAAAATAAATTATACTAATATACTTTTGTTGTTTTTGAAGGAAGTAGCAAATATTAAAGTTTTATATTTTTATATCCTAAAATTTATAATTATTAGTTGTATCTATTATAATTCATATTTTAATTGTGTGTACATAATAACTTATTTAAAAATAGATATATTTAAATCTGATAATCCCCGATTAGTTTATGGGGTCTCTATCCGCCCGATTAGTGCCTAACATTTTTTAGAATCTTGTGTATATTACATGAAGTTTTTATCACTTCGCCAACAATCCTTACTCTCTAACTTGTTGATGTTATTATTTCTATAACTTGTTGATGTTATTATTATTAGGATAGGGATTAGACTATTAGTTGATGTTGGTGATGATGATAGTGACACAAAACTGTCTATTTGCATTTGACTTTTGAGGTACACACCACCCAAACAACTTCCCCCTTATTTAAAACTTAACCTACTATATTAATTATCATTAATTCATGCCACTAATCAATTACTACCATGTCATGAAAAAATTATTCATAACAGAGATAGGAATGGAAGATAAGGAAAGAATAAAAGTTAGGTGTGTGTGAATGACATGGGGCCATCTTTTCCATTTCTCACACCACACCACACCACACCACATCATTTCACATCACACACACACACACATCTTCTAGAAGTAGAAGTAGAACCATACAATGCACACAGCTCAGCCAACCATCTCTATCTACCAACCCAATTAATTAAGCCTCCTCCTACCAATTAACACTTGCTAGAATAGTAACTACCCACTGTCATCATCCTTGTCACTTGTCAGCACCACCAAAAAACAGTAACCCCCACCACACCATGCATCAAAGTCTAGTCTAGTGGGTCAAGAATATTTAGAGAAACAAACCCAAGTACCTAATCATGTTATTGATTCTTGATTACTATAATATCATGCATAAAACACATCAATTTGAATTATCGTATGAGTAAAGATTGGCAGAGAGTTCATGTAATAAACATGATCTCATTAGTTTCAATACTCACACAAAGTAGTAAGGAGTAGCTCGTTGTAACATTTAAACAGTGGGTTTTTAAGAGTATTAACTCAATATATTACTATTTTTCTCTCACCGACTGGTTAAACCTTATAATTAGTTACTCCTTACTATCTACCTCAACTCACTTTTTTTCTTATTGAAACCAATAATCTCATGCTTATTACACAAGAGAGAAAAAAGAGTGTTAATTTAATTAATCCAACGATAACGGTGTCCAATTATTGTTAAACATATAGTAAGGATTGTTACCAGTGGCAGCTGTTTTGCTCTTGCACTTACAATATTGGCTTTGGATGTTATGATCAAGCCCTGTTCCTATTCCTAGTCCTAGTCCTAGTCCTAGATTGCACCTCAAACATGTCTCAGACCCTGCTCCTCCTAGTACTAGTTGTCTATTACTACCACTATAATTGTATTTGTGGTCAAGGCCAATAGAAAGGTCAAGGTTGAGCTGTGGAGGTTCGTGTTCCGGTGCAAGTAGCATTGCTTCCTCTGTAGTCATTCCGCTGCTACTGTTTGAATCTTCTTCTCCGTTAACATTAGTACTATTGCTCATACTAGTAAAACTATAACTGGCACGATGATGAGGATATTGCTGGTCTGAAATATTCTGGTCGTCTTTTACTAAAACTTGACTTTTGTTGTTATTGTTGTTGATGGGGCGATGAGTCTGGGGATCAATACCGCGGGTGTATAGTTTCCTTCTGATGTGGGTGTTCCAGTAGTTCTTGATCTCGTTGTCTGTTCTTCCAGGTAGGCGTGCCGCTATCAGAGACCACCTGGTTTCATGGATTCAAGGTCAGTTCAGTTTCTACCAGTGTCCTAAAAAACACTAGGCGCTAGTCCGGCAGAGATGAACTTTTGGGAACTAATCGGGAATTAAATCAGATTGGAGGGTTAATCAGACAAGTCGGAGATTTTTAGAATACTGTATCTACACAAGACAAGAACCAAGAGACAAGAGACGTACTTGTTACCGAGTAAGGAATGGAGATTAACGATCATATCATCTTCCTCTTCGGTGAAGTTCCCCCGCTTAAGATCCGGTCTGAGGTAATTAATCCATCTCAGCCTGCAACTCTTCCCACATCTCATCAAACCTGCACGAACCCGAAAATTGAGAAACTTGACAATAACACGTTATTACTACGTAACATGGTATTGTAATAAGCATGAGGTCGCTGGTTCTGATCCTCGCAGTACCTGCAGCTCGGGGGAGAGATCTCCAGCAGCCCTCGCCGTGAAGCTTGATGTAGTTGATGAGACGGTCGTCTTCCTCCTTGCTCCATGCTCCTTTGTTTGTGTGCTCTTTCTCACAACATGGAGATCTGCCCATTTCTTGCAATGTTGGCTCTGGCCTATATTTCAAACTCAGGGTCTATGTGTTGGTGTTTTGTGTGGTTTGTTTGAGACCCTTTTGAGTTCTTTGAAAGAAGACTGTGTTTGTTCCCTTTGCAGATGTGATATATAGAGGGTTAATTGACCTATGGAAGGAGAGACAGTTGGTGAGAAATGAATACAAGTCCGAGTAATTGCAAATGGCATTAAAGCTTCACTGCTGGATTTGGTAGGTAGGTAGGTTTGTTGGTACCTTTTTTAACTTTTCCTTGTCTCTCTCTTCTTTGGCTTTTACATCTAGCAAGTGTAAAATTTGTTATTATAACATATCTAGGGGTTGAGGTCGAGAAAATTCATATTATATTCTCGGAAACCTACGTCTGAACGATATAAATTTATTCGTCAAATTAAATAATACTTAATGAGCTTTTATCTATTAATTTAAGATTTTAGATGACTTAAACTTCTATCATAATATTATACTTTGAACATTTTTTTTGTTGGTTTCACGTGCCTTTCAATCTATTTTGCACATGAGAAAGTTATGTAAATTTAATTATCGGCTTAAATAATAAGTTTGAGCATCTATTTATCAGCTAGAAACTCCAAGTTATATTATCATGTTATCTAATGTCCGAGTGACAACTATCTACCTCTCATTATTATGTCAATTTTAGATAACAAAAACATTTTTACATGAACAAACATACCATTCTATCTTAAACATATTTGATTAAAATAGTAAAATAATTCAACTATTAAAGTTTTATGTCTTATATAATTATGACGTCACTTGTTTTAATTGTCTTATAAAAGCATGAGGTTGGTTGTTCGTGTTATCTACAAATATTTTCTTTTTGTGTATTAAGTTCCCTCCCGTTATGTTATTTGGAAGTCAAGTGCGGGATTTATCTCACTGATTCTATTTCTTGTTGTTCGTCTTTTAATTATCTAATAAAGCTCTTTATTTTTTTTTAAAACAATTTGTTTGTTGAAGATGCTCAAATATCTTCTCCAAATAAAACAAGTGTGAATTTATCTCGCGACTGCCATGCTCATCTATGTTAACCATTTAGATTTTAGATTCAATATAATAATTGTGTATTTATGATTTGAAATCTAAAGGATAAATTTATTTATTTATTTCTAAAATTCGACAGCTCATTTATCTCCAATGTTAATTTCATGGTTTATTGGCATTCACTTCACCAGCTGTGTCT
>JAOWBG010189835.1:0-10205 GCA_028566255.1 Geranium maculatum
AATTCCTGCACATGAACGGTCATATTGCATTTGAGTTGGCCGACTTTTGGACTGATTTTTTTAGAACTCGTTCTTGGTATTTCAGTTTTACTGAGTTTTCATTGGGCTAACTTGGTCAAATTTGTAAAAGTTTTAATATTTTTTTACATGTGCTTTGAAGCTGTTCCATAATCTGTGCTTTTGTTTTAACTTATCAAGTTGTTCGAAAGTAGCTTATCTTATTAAAATATTGTTACTTTTGTCTTTCATGTGAATTATATATGAATGTATATATAGTATTTATTGAATACAAAACAAGTTTTGCTGATTTATCCTTGAGTTCTCAGAATTCCTTATTTGACACCCCGCTGAGTTCTCCCCAATCTCGAACCTTGATTTGTACTAATTTATCCTTGACTTTATAAATGTTGTTTCCTGGCATTTTGACTTATCACTGGTTTGCAGGCGGATAATTACGAGAAGATTTTCTCTCACATGAAGCCAAATAGCATCCTTGGCCTTTCACACGGTTTCCTTCTTGGACATTTACAGTCGGAGGGGATTGATTTTCCTAAGAACATAAGTGTTGTTGCTGTTTGCCCAAAAGGGATGGGACCTTCTGTCAGGAGACTTTATGTTCAGGGCAAGGAGATCAACGGTGCAGGAATCAATTCAAGTTTCGCCGTCCACCAGGTCTTGTCACTAACCAATTTGTGTCAATTAACATTAATTTGCCATAAAAATTTCAGTTTAACCCATTGAAGTATCTCGAGCAGGATGTTTTGGATCAAATTATAACAATATTGAGACAAAAAAAGAAGGAAATGGGAATAGTTTTAGTTTAAAAAAAAATTAATTTCAAGAGTATTTTTGGACACATTGCTACTTTTTGGCAAGTTCACATTGCAAAATATTGGTAAGTTCTCAGCTATTTTTTGCAAAAAGTGAATAGTTCGCAGCTACCTCTTGCAATTTTCCCAAAATTTTATTATAACCTGTTGAAATATCTCGAGCAGGATGTTGATGGTAGAGCTACCGATGTTGCCTTGGGATGGTCAGTTGCCCTCGGTTCTCCTTTCACATTCGCCACAACCCTCGAGCAAGAATACAAGAGTGACATTTTCGGTGAAAGGGGTGAGCTATATATAGTCTGTTTGTCATTTCTATCACTGGTTATACGAATTCTATGACATGACTATATTACCCTGTCATGTAGGTATTTTACTCGGGGCTGTTCATGGAGTAGTGGAGAGCTTATTTAGAAGGTACACCGAGAATGGAATGAATGAAGATCTGGCCTACAAGAACACCGTCGAGAGCATAACAGGAATCATATCAAAAACCATCTCAAAGAAGGTGATTCCTCCTCTTCTTCCATTTCCATGTTCTAGTGGTAGTGTACTTAAAGCCGTAATTTTCTCCTGGGATTGTCACTGACAGGGCATGCTAGCTGTGTACAACGCATTGACGGAAGAAGGCAAAAAGGAATTCGAGGCCGCATACAGTGCCTCATACTATCCGTGTATGGACATCCTGTACGAGTGCTATGAAGACGTTGCAAGTGGGAATGAAATTCGTAGCGTTGTTCTAGCTGGGCGTCGCTTTTATGTAAGTTGATCCTATTCCACTATCCTTCATGTTAAAGTTCCACACTGAAAAGACTTAGATCCATTCACTAGTTTAGATAAAAAGTTTGTGCACTGCCTCCACCTATTAGTTTCAGTTTTTAGGTTTGTCGGATTTTAACATGGTATTACAGTCTGGTTCATCTCTCACTTATACCCAATGTTCTAAAGATCGTTAGGCGCTAGTCGGGCTGAGAGGGTCTTCTGGGGATTATTCCGAAAATAAATCGGATTCAAGGATTAATCAGGAATTAATAGAGGATTAATCGGGGACTAGTTGAGGATTAATGGGACAAGTCGGGGATTTTTAGAACACTGATTTAAACAGAATTGGAATATATAATGTTTGAATGGCGTGCAACATCTAGCCGCCAATAAAGACGATGAAGGGATGCCATATTCAAAGAAAATCATATCCTAGCTTATAGACGGGCTTCAATCAAATCATATATTCTTGCTCCAATCCTGCCCTGAGCCTTGAACATGGATAACATTAAGTAGAAAGATGGTGATACTTAAGACAGAGAGCTTACGAGCACAGGCACACACTAAGGAATTCACATAATCTGATTTCTTTAAGAAAACCTTGCCTCTAGCGTTTGCAAAACGCAGATTTGGCTCACCGTGTATGGACTTTATATGTGTCTGCAGAAGAAACATACGCAGATGTATATATGCCTACAGCAACAAAGTAAACAAGATGGCACTGATATACTCTACTGACCTCAATAATGGGACGGTGGGGATCTGGAAAATAGCAGGCAAGCACAGCAACAGCTGCTTCTCGGTATGCCAGTCTCAGTTTCAGATCATCCGGAAGTTCAGTACTATCTTCTTGACCTATCCCAAATGTTCCTTTTTGCTGCAGAGTCGCATCATAAATGAAGTGAGAAATGACATTGTCATCGTTTTTCAAACAAGATTAAAATATATTACGACCCAACCCCCATTCACCCTTGATACAATGTCTTGAGGCAAGGAAATGAAGATTCATCACAGTAACACAAGCACACTTTTCTAGGAGTACAAGCAATAGAAAAAAGGATGATAAATTTTACTCAGATACACAAAATCGGACAGAATGACACACATAAACAAAGGGATGCCACCTGCCCGTTTCAGAACCTCTAGAAGTTCATCTCGGCCAATGAAGTCTAAATCCTTCCTAGCAGTTAAAATACCAGCTTCATTTCTGCCATTTAAATCGGGAACATTAATCTCTTGCATGTATTGAATTTAAAAAAAATCAATTGGGCACTGTTTACAGTATATTTTGCAGCTCTGCTCCGGTAAAATCTTCTGTAAGGTCTGCAATTTCTTGCAATAGAACCTCTTTTTCCTCCTCGGAACGAAAACACTTGTTTCTAGCATGCACCTGTTTGCACAAAATAGAATCAATATACAAATAAGGTAGATAATAAATATTCATTATTCGGTAATGCAAAATGCATCAAACTACCTTTAATATGGCCAATCTTCCATCTCTAATAGGCAAACCTACTCTTATAACCTTGTCAAAACGGCCCTTTCTCAAGAGAGCACGATCAAGGATATCTAGTCTATTTGTTGCACCAATCACTAACACCTGAAAATTCCAAGCTTAAAAATTGCTTGTACAATGTCAGCAATCTGAAGGACAAAGTAAAAAACCACACCTGTGATGTATCAACTTTAAATCCGTCCATCTCAGTCAGTATTTGAAGCAGACCTTGTTCACTTTCTGCACTACCCTGTGCAAAGCAGCAACATTAACAAGCCACATTCAAAAATTAGAGATCTCATGCACACATATGATATATTCCAATTGTGTAACAGAAGCATTCCATAGACCTGGCGAATAGCGCACTACAGTGCTGAAATTTATAATTACATGAACCAACGGCCAGAAGAGGGATCGTCTAATGGATATTATAATGTGAAAATGCTATAGAGTCAACAATGCTATATTCATCTTGTCGACCTACTACTAAAGCAGTAGGTCGACAAGATGAATATTAATTTAACCTTTCCAATTCATTTAATTACCTTCTAATAATATCATAAACACATATATACTCGCATACACATGTTAAAACATAAAAGGGAGGTTAGAGGTTGAAATATGAGCTGCTTAGAGACAGGTGGGGGTCAAGTGAAGGATAATCTTTTTCTTTAATATATTGTAATCCTATATCAAAAGGCACATTTTTTTAAATGTTAAACATAAAAGTGCTTGAATGTCATATCAAGCGTTTGGTTCTTATATTTTTAGGTGGACTTGCAAAGCATATCAGCAAGAAAGAGAAGTATCATTCCAAAATATTGGTTCATCTCTTTTCTTCTTCCAATAAGAATAGTATGTATGATCTCTTCCGTAAGTAGACATTTGGAAAAAAAATATGTGTAACCAAAGCCGATATAAATCTGGCCGATAAAAAAATATATGATCTCTTTTCTTCTCACAACCTCTTGCAGTTCCCTTTTTATATAATCCTGACCAGCAAAATCATCAAAGGTAACACCAGTTCTTGCTTCCGCCGATATAAATCTGGCCTTCAATTTTCCACGCATAGCCAACAAGGCCCTGCTCCAACACGAACCCTTATTTATACGCCGTATCTCAGTGTCTTTCAATTTCTGAAAAGGAAAATCTCCAATTTAAGACAAACAAGGAAACAAAACTTCAACCTCACCAAGCGTGAGATATAATAATCATGATACCGTAAAGTAAATGCCAAATGAGCATAAAATCTACAGAGTTCAATATTTTTATACACGGTAGTGAATCCAATATATACTCCCCGTCAAGGTTCTAAAACTCGGGATTGGGGAGAACTCAGCGAGGTGAAAAATAAGGAGTTATGAGAACTTGGGGAGAAATTGGCAAAGCTTGCTTTGAATTAAATAAATATTATATATACATATATCCATACACAATTCACATGAAAGACAAGCATAACAATATTTTAGTAAAATACAATACTATCAAACAACTTAATAACTTAAAACAAAAGCACGAATTGTTAAACACTTTGAAGACAGGTAAAAATAACATTTAACCGACTTGACCCATTGAAAACTCGGCAAAATTGAACTTCAACCTCACCAAGCGTGAGATATAAGAATAATAATACCGTAAAGTAAATGCCAAATGAACATCAAATCTACAGAGTTCAATACTTTTTATACAAAATAGTGAATTCAATACATAATTTGGGGATTTACGATGGAAAGTCAATCACTACAAAATCAAATCCTTTTATGCAAATAATCAAATGGGAAACTTGTTTTGCGACAGTGAAGAGAGTATGAAACTCATACCACTCATGTATACTAATACATTATATCCTTCCTCTGTCCTATGATCAACGTCCTAGTTGACTTTTTACAAAGTTTTAGAATTAGAGAAGTTAATGTTTGACTTAATGATAATCCCACATGTCTCCTGGCTCCCATTTATCTCTGTGTTTGACTTTTACTCACAATTGGTCTCTAACTAAAATTAAACACATTATTGGTGATTAATTCATTCATATAATTGACATACATTTCAATTCAGTAAAGTAGAGCACTAGAAATTGATACATATAAGCTCGAAAATATTTCCCTGAGAAAATTTTCTATGCAATTGCAAAGTGTACTGTGAAAATTTTGCTGTGTCCACTAAACCCACCAATTAAATCCAATTCAAAGTCCAAATTTCGAAATCCACGAGATGTGCGACGAAAATCGGGAAATAAATTTACAAATGTGAAGCTAAACGAGAGAGAAGAACCTCAAAAATCGCAGAGGACTCGGGGTCTTCTTCTTTAGCCGAGCTCGAATCAGGACTGAGGAGAGCTCTGCGAAAACTGATCTGAAGCTTGATTCTGAGGGGGTTTCGGTTTCTCGATGGCGTTTTGTCTCCATTTACGATGGAGAGGAAAGGAGGAGAAGGAGATGGGAAGTGACCGAGGATGGGTTTAGGAATGGTTTGGAGTTTCATGTTCTGTGTGCGTAGACGCAGTTTCCTTCACTTCCTGGGCGAGCGGGAAAATGAGAGAAAGTGAGAGAAAATGCGAGAAAATTGGCAGATTCTTTATCCAGGTGTTGCTGTGAATGTGACCGTTGTTTCAGGAAGATGATTGAAACGGTGCGTTTCGTAGGAGCAATAAACAACAAGAGTGTAAAATTGACCTTTGAAAATTGGAAGATTTTAGAATAAGAACTTATTAATTAAAAAAAACAAAGAAATTCACAGAAATTCACGTTCACTGCCACTGAAATTATATTTTGATTAGCAAACAAATGAAGACAAAAGTGGGAAACCAATAAAAATAATAATTTGTATAAAGTTTTAACATTTCAGGTATAAAAAATATGAAAGCAGCTTCACAATGGCTTCTCCTAATCATTGAGCAGCTTCACTCACAATAGCTTCTCCAAATCCTTGAGCTGTATCGAAGACTCAAGATCTTCGAGCCCCTCAAAAATATCATAATTCTGCAGCAAAACAAACCCAAAAAAACAGGTTAAAATAAATCCAGCAAGTAAACAGATTAAATATGTAAGAAACTAAACGTCTCGAATAATGAACAGTGAACCGGGCAAAATAAAGAAGAAGAAAACAGCAAATAAATTCAAGAAACAAGTCGAAAAATAACACGAGGCATCTCGCATTACCTCATTATCATAGTTTCGAGCGGGATCAGAACCGTGATCATCCTGCAACAAATCCGACATTGAAAAGAAATCGCCATCCTGCAGAATCTGAGAAAGATCCAGATTCGAGAAATCGATATCCTCAGCAACAGGCACGAGTTCACCAGCAGGAGGCAGTATTTCCAATCTAGCAGAGCAGGGTATAGGTGCATTGCACATACCATCAGAGACGGACATGGTAGTGACCTCGGAATGGCTTCGGGTAGGAAGCGGCACGAATGGCGCAGGCTGATATGCAGAAACATTCTCAGAGACGGGCGTGGTAGTGACTTCAGAATAGCTTTGAGTAGGAGGTAGCAGCATGAAAGGTTGTGAAGGCTGATGCTCAGAAAGGGCCTTATCCGCACAATTGATGATGTCCTCATCATCGCTGCTCCACTCATCTTTAAATGGTGCTCCGTATTGTGCACCGTTCCTCGGGCCCAGACCTTCCTTGTGGAAGACTATACAGAGTACAAAGGTGTCCTGCTAACGGCAAACAAATAAAGTTTTAGACAATAATTCTTTAATTAAAACAAAACCAGAATATAAATATTTGGCAATTATTGAGAGTAAAATTCATTAAGTACGATACTTTAGGGAGTAAGAAACTAATTAAATCCCATAATGTGCATAACTATAAGTAAACTTCAACCATAAGGTTCATAACAGAAAGGGAACCATTTTGTCCATAAATATGAACGATGTTTTCAATAATCATAGTTGATTATCATGTTATTAACTTCATGTGGTTCAGGATAAAAACAGAAAAACTTTTAAAATATTTATTTTCTTTAAAAAATAATTTTAATTTCAGGGTTATTTCATCATTTTTATAAAAATACAAACATTTTGCAAAATAAAGCAAACAACACAACACTCGTTTGACATTAACAAACACCAGAGCACCGTTTTGCAAAAGTGTCATGTTATATGGCCAGGTATAAGAAGTTGCATGAAAATTGTGGATCTCCCCAAAACAATATTTGATGTATAGCACGAACAAAGACCGACAAACATTTACACGGCAGATTGAAACTTAAATGCAGACATCAGACATATTCATAAACGAAATTAGGTAAAGCATAAGTGCAAGTAAATGAAATACCTGAACAACTCCTCTATCAGCCAGATCCTTCTCATCGAGTCGGTACTCGTGCATAACCCAATCAGTCCGGTCACCTTTCGGAGCTCTGCCTTGGTGAAAAACCAGAGTCTTAATCATGCCAACATGTTTAGCATTGTGGACAACAGGTCTATCTTTTCCGGTGGTCTTCCAGTACCCTCGTTCGGTAGCACGATTCAGCCTGCCACCGATAGAATACTTCTTCTCACGAGGACAGAAAAAGTACCATTTCAAATCTCTGCTTGGCAAGTATGACTTATCTGAACAAGGAAATGGAAAACTCAAGTGAGAAAAAAACATACAAACAGATTATTCAAAAGAAAACACAACTATTTGTATTTTAAATTAAAAGTGATATGAAAAAACAAATATTGGACATGAAACTATGGCACACACCTGGAAGATCCCAGGGCTCGTTCTTGTAGATGTCAACCTCGGCGATTACATCGCAAGCGAGCTTTTTTCCAAGTACTTTCCTCTTGAGATAGTACTTGATCAATTCAGGGTCGGTAGGGTGGAACCGAAAACCAGGAGGCAGCGACGTAAGAGACATCAGAGCAACAGTATTCAAAAACTCTTTGAAAAATACACAAACTCTTAAACAGTCAGAAGAAGCGACTCTAAGGATGAACCCGTATCCTAATCTTCTCCTCTAAACAAAAGAAATGCTAGGTCACGGGCTGAAGAACCAAAAGGTCAGGTCTTGTGCCGGAATAGCACTCTCCACTCACACCAAGGTCGGCACCAGATCATGAAACAAACAACCAGAGATCCAAAAATTGTCGGGTATTTCTGGCAGGAGTCAAAAGTCATTTGGCTTTGGAGCGAAAAGGAAGACCTGTATGGAACAACATAAATCAAAATCCAAAATACCCTAAACCTCTGAAACAAAATCAAATACACACCCACAAACAAAATCCACATAACAAAAGCACGCATATTCAGAATCTAACACACAATATGAACAAAACTCAAACACGGTTAGACAAAACCCTACAAATATCAAGAAAACCCTAAAAATCACACACTGGCACGATGCTAAAAACCCTAACAATATGACCAAAACCATAACTTCATCATCGACAATGACACCCAAAATCAGAAAACACAAACAAAAGTCTAATCAAATAAAAGAAACACGGATCAAATCCAACAAAACTCTAATCAAATCGAAGACACACATATCAAATCCAAATACCCTAAACCTCTGAATCAATCAAATACACATCCATGAACAAAAACCACATAAAAAGCACACGTACTCAGAATCTAACACACCAGAGTATCAAAACCAGACGCAATCCAAAAAACCCTAACAATATCAACAAAACCCTAAATAAGCAAACATACTCACAATCGAACACACCAGAAGAACAAAATCCAGAAACAATACGAAAAACCCTAACAATATTTACAAAACCATAACTTCATGA
Organism: Geranium maculatum; assembly: GCA_028566255.1. Lineage (NCBI taxonomy): Eukaryota > Viridiplantae > Streptophyta > Magnoliopsida > Geraniales > Geraniaceae > Geranium > Geranium maculatum. Next base: position 8,823 of record JAOWBG010189835.1, read on the forward strand.
CCGACGACTACACTCCAAAACAAAAACAAAAACAAAAAATGAAACCCATATCAAATCGACGAAACCCAAATCAAATCGAAGAAACCCAGATCAAATCGAGTCGCAAAAAAGTCAAATCTACCTAAATCATCCATATAAACGGAAAGAAGCCACTGAACAGAGTAGATCACCCAAAAGCATGCCCAGAAAACACAGAGGAAACATCAATCAAACACGAAAACAAAGAGAAGATCCGTACCCAGCGACAACGATAGCGAGGCTCGTAGAGGAAGAGCGCGAGCGCGAGAAAAGCAGAGGAAGAGAGATAAGAGAACGGAAACAAGAAATTGCGTAGAAACAGAGTCGGTGTGTAAAGGACCTTTTATAGGGCTATTACGAGTGGTTTTATTGTTATTTTTATTTATTTTTTCGTTAAATACTTTTTTTCTCATATTCATTTTTAAACCGTAAAAAGTATTTAGTGACTCAGTGAGCTGTGACCTGCGTCCTTATAAAAGTCGTTAAGGGCTAATTGGTCAATCTGAATCGAATGTATGTTTTTAATTTTTATTAAATTAAATAAATTAATATACATACACAATTTAAATATGAATTCTTATATAAAAATTAATATTTTAACATTTTTATATTATATACTTAAAATTATAAAATATAAACATATCAATTAGCGTAAATTATTTTAGTATTAAGTAATTTTTATTTGCTAAATTATTTTTTTTGCTTAAACCCGCCTAGATCCGAGTTAATCTGACTTACTGCCTATACGACTTAAACTGACATTACATGAAATTGAATCGGATTTGTAAAAAATTTCCGCTTAGCCAACCGACTTCACCGATTTTTACAACAGTTGTGATCTGTCATCGAATGTTAAGCTTGTCATGTGAGCTTTTGTTGGGATAATATAGTATCACTATACTCAAACCATATTTTTCTACCATATTTTTCTTTGAATATTATTATCATATATTTTAAATATTTGATTTAGAGATGAAAATAATATCTATAACAGACGGTTAGTAGTTGTAATACAGTGGAATAGAGGCCCACCCCAGACCCAAAAGATTCATTGTCATTTTATAAAGACATAATATCGTAAACCTGCCTTACTATCATTCAAAACTCAACCCGAACTCGTTATTGTCTTATCCCCCAAACTCGAGTCTAGCTCCGCCCTCCTCCGACCACCCCCGCCCTCCTCCGACCTCTCTCCGACCTCCCTCGCCCTCCTCCGCCTCCCTCGCCCTCTCCGCCTCCCTCCTCCGACGCCACCTCCTCTGCGTTTCAGATTCAATTTTTTTTAATTAATTTGTAAATGACCATTATGCCCTTAGCCCATATTGATTTTATCAAATGGGCTAAGGGCATAATGGTCTTTTCCAA